>APFE030923695.1:81993-155986 GCA_000404065.3 Pinus taeda | reverse complement strand
CTCATGATGATAGATCTTCCTTCAAGTGATCAAGCTTCTTTTGAAGGACCTGCTCTGATACCAATTGTTGGAAATAATACTGAGAGGGGGGTGAATCAGTATTAGCAAGTCAATAATATTTCATTTCCATAATCAGATTCATATATGCTACTTCAGTTAATGGAAATTGCATGTATACGCAATTGTATTTAAGGAAACTAATGTATATCCTGCAAACTTATGATTCAGTTAATTTATCATATGTTGATCTTTATTCAGTGCATCAGAACCATATAAATAGTAACCAGGTGCAGTAAAATAGAACAGACAATCACACACACATGAACACAATATGTAAGGTGGAAACCTAATGTGGGTGAAAACCACTTGCTACAATCGTCTCTATCTTCTTTTAATAAGAAACTTCTTTTTACAATTTTTGTACTGGTGCAGTCTTATACTAATACGCAGGCTTCTACCTACAGATGGCTACAACCTTCTCTCATTCTCCAGCTTCTCCTGGAAGGGAGCTACAACCCCCTAGCTCTTGTACTAGCTGATATGTTTACTAGTACGTAGATGTCGGCCTATAGAAGGCTACAACCTTCTCTTTTCTTCCAGGGACCACATTTCATAAATTTTTAGACTAGATCCATCAATAACATCATTCAAACATCAAATACATCTGCATCAATAAATCTCCTTTGCACCAACCACAATTGAATCAAGCAATCACTTTTTAGAATGCTGCAACCAGAATACAGTAACGAAAAACAATAAGCAAAACCCAGAACACTGTAATAGTAACCAGAAGTAGCTAAAGTATATTTTATGAGGTATACGCTACTTCAATGTGTCGAACCTGCATGCATATGCACTTTTCTCAAGGCGGACCTACGTACAGATCTGCAAATCAATTTTAAGATGTATACGCTATTTTGATATGTAGAACCAATGTGTATACGTGCCTTTTCTAAGGTGAACCTGTGTACAGAGCTATAAATGATGATTTAAACTTTACAACAATTCCAGACTTCAGTTATACCCAAATCATCATATTTATAGTCTACAACATGTGCCAGTTATTCAAATAAAAGATCAAAACACACAAAGATATTTGACATCAAGCTTTAAGATCTTGACCCATCATTAGATCTTATCCTTCCTCAAGCGCTAAGGTTCATCCTTTATTTAGATCCAACTGTGCAACATAACCCAATAACCTGTATTCTAGATCTTTCTCTTTATTAGATATTTAATCAATGAGTGCATTTGCCTAATGACCTTCTCCTCCTTTTATAGTCTTAGGCCTTACTCAATACCATGGACCAAAACCACTTAGAACCAATACCTTGGACCAAATACCTGGGGTCAACACTTCGGACAGGATACCTTGGACCAATACCATGGATCAAAATACCATGGACCAAATACCACGGACCAAAACTAATTTTTCCAACATGTATGTGCCTTTCCTTCCGTGAAAGTGCATGTGTATGCCATACGTGCCTTTTGGTTTGTGAACCCACGTGTACACGTGCATTGGTCAATGAGGAACTTGCGTATACATCTCTTTCTTCATTCTGAGAGTCTGAACTATGATCTTTCATCTGAGTGAGTTGCCATCAAGGACAACACTTGTGTCATAGTGCTAAATCTGAGTCATAATTCCAACAGTTGTTCATATCCTTGGTCATTCTTTTGCAACAAGACTACTGTAATGGTGTGTTTTGAAGCAGAAGAAAAAATTATAAAATCTTTATGAAGATCAGGACTTAGGACTAGAGTCTTGGTTAGGGCTTCCTTGATGGCTTCAAAGGACTGTTTGGCCTCCACTGTCCATTTAAGTGCTGAATATTTTCTTAACATGTTATTTAGTTCTCTAATCAATTTTGCTAAATTTGAAATGAATCTCTTAAGAAAATTAAATTTTCCTAAAAATGACTGCAATTCTCTCATGTTTCTAGGATGGGTGATGGTCAAAATGGCCTCTATTGTAGCAAGATCTATCCTAATTCCATCTTTAGATAAGATATGTCCCAAATTTTTTCCTTCTTCTAGACCAAAGAGTGTCTTTTTGGGATTTAAAGAAATCCCAAATTTCTGGCATTTAGTGAAAACTCTTCTGAGGTGATATAGGTGTTCATTGTCAGATTTAGAAAAGATTGCTCTTGCGTTCATTAATCCGAAAGGCATCTTCAAATACATGAAGGTACCCCAAGGAGTAGTAAATGCAGTTTTGGCTTGGTCCTCTGGTTGAACTAAGATCTTGTTATATCTAGAGAATCCATCAAGTAAAGAGATTTTGGATGAGCCTACTACCCTCTGAAGGATATGGTCCATTTTTGGTAGAGGACAATTATCTTTTAATGAGACCTTGTTTAAATTTCTGAAATCAACACAAGCTCTGATTTCTCCAATTTTCTTCCTAGTAGTGACTAAGTTTGAAATCCAATTTGAATATTTAATGGGGGCTATGATTTGGGCATCATACATTCTTTTAACTTCTTTCTCAATAGATGGCATAAGAACTAGATTATTTCTCCTAAGTTTCTGTTTAAAAGGCTTATGATCCTCTTTGAGAGGTATTTTGTGTTGGATTATTTTGGTGTCATAAGACTTCAAGTCTTCATAACTCCATGCAAATACATCTTGGAACTCTTTAAATATATTTATGTATTTAACCTTTTCCTGTGGAGGTAAGGATTTTGACATTTTAATGAGTTTTGGTTTTTCCTTAGTTCCTATGTTACATTCTTCTATATCTGCTCTCAAAGGCTCTAGTTTCGGTTTCCTAGCTACATCGTTCGAGTCAAAAAAATATTCTAAGGGGACTAATCCCTTAGGCAAAAAATTATTTTGAAGATTAAGAATTTCAGGATCACCATTCATTATTTCTTATATCTCTACATTTTCTAAGTTATCTACTTCTAATCTAGTGAAATTAGTAGGTTTACCTATTTCTAAAATATTTACATCTATGTCACCATCTATGTCATTTTCTATTGTATAGTCTGTATCTATTTTACAATTTTGAAACTCACCTTCAACATTCATGAAGTCATAAATCTGAGAATCCTGGGAGAAAACCTGCCAATACTTCAAATTGTCTGGAATGATAGGCCTATGTCTTACTTTTGCAGTGTAGTAATGGTTGGGTTGAAAGGGTAATTTACAGGTACTAGCAAAAGTGGCAAGATTGTGAGCCTGCATATTTTGTTTTCAAGGAATGAAAACAAAGTTTGTTTCCAAGAGCTCTTTAATCAAATCTAGGACATTCTCCCTATATTGACTAAGTCTAGGATTGTTTACAGAGTATTCACCATTAATTTATTTAATAATCAATTTTGGGTCTCCAAGTATGGAAACTCTCTTGGTTCCAAGTTTTCTAACAATTTGTAATCTTAAGATCAGAGCTTCATACTCTACCATGTTGTTTGTACACTTGAAGTCTAATCTAAATGCATGTCCCTTAGAATGATTATTCTCCATATTGTGGATCCACACTCTTGCACCAACCCCTAATCATAGATCCATCAAAATCTAGATGCCATAGGGAATCATGAAAAATGTTTTCACTATCAGTTGTTTTGTATTTTAGTTCTTTATCTATGATTTGATTATTGTCATGGTATGAATTGTACAAGATGAAAGAGTCCATATTAGAATGCATGGAGTATATAGGAAAGTTTTGTGGTTTTTCTGCTACTCACCGTGTATTTCATCTAGGTCTCTCTATATAGTTTCCTTTGTTGGAAAAAAAACAGATATGGTGGGATAAGACATATCTAATTGCAAGGATCCTTCCAATTTTTCTCCCCATGAGTGAGATAGCAACATTCCATATTTGGGTGGGATGTTTGCAACTACTATGTTCATCAAAATACTCTTTGCTAGGCACTAGACTAGAGTTACACATAAATCCTTAATTAAACCAAGGCATTTAACTTGGCTAGAGTCGAAGGAAAAAAATTCCTTATATGGTCTGCTAATGTCTAAGTTTAGTCTCTCCATGATTGCTTTTGGCATCAAGTTATGGGATGCACTGAGTCTAACATAGCATTATGTAATATTTTGTCATGAATTTTCAAGCTAATATAGAAAGGAGGGACCCCCCCTTGCTGATGAATACCATTAGCCTCAGGGCTAAACAATAATTCAGGGTTGATCATCATTCAAATTGACAACATCTTCTCCCTCTCCTATATTTAAAGTTTTAGTTATTTGCAATCTATTGGATTCATTCTCTACTAGTTCGGTCAAAGGAACTATATTTAATTTTGATATTTCAGTTTTGATGTTGAAAGGGAGTTGAGATTTGTTTGTTTGGATGAGATCTTCCTTAACAAATGCAGTTTGTGTGTTTTATCTTGTTTCTTAGTATTAGGCAATTAAGTCTGTGTTTCAACAATTTTGTTATGATTACTCCTATTTGGAATGTTTTGAGTGATTGTTTCAGTTTGAGTTTCAGTGGAGGTTATATCTACAATTTTTGGGGTAGAAGTCTCCGGTGTTCCCCTATGGAGGATTTGTAAATATTTAGTGACATAAGCTTCTATTATCTTTTTAGTTTGGGTCTGGATTGATCTTTTAGTGGGAGATTCATTGTTCTTTTTACTTCTTAAGCTATATTGTTTGTGAACCTAATATATAATTGACTCATAACCATGTTTAAAGTTAAAGGACTCACCAAATTCTAATTGCAATTGTTGTAGCATGTACAACTCCTATTTTTCTTGAGTAAGAAAAACAATTTTTTTCATTGTTTATTCCTAACAAGTTTATCTGGATGTCATCCTCTTCTTCATGGCTCTGTGAACCCTCATCATATTTCTCTTGGAAGGGAAGCCTAATCTATTGATATGGTATAGCATTCTTTCCAGCATTATGATTCTTCCTAAAGTTGGGGTTTCTTATTGGGGGTGGTTGTTGATTCTTCCATTGAGTTTTTCTTTCCATTTTTTCTAATCTATCCATTATTCTTTCTACACTCTTGGCTAAATTATCTATTTTTCCATTAGAAGTGGAAGTTTCCTCTTTAATTACAACTCTCTTTTCATTTCTTAATCTGACTTTTTTAGCTAATAGGTTGGCCTCTACACTAACATCATTGCTTTTCATTTGTTCCAATGTTTGAGGGTTTCTTATCCTTAACTAGTATGACATGTGAGTTTCAAAACCATCAGGGAACTTGATTAATGCTAGGTCAAGAGGAGGCTTAAGATTAGAAGGGATTGCATTGTAGATGTTATTGAACCTAATACAGTAATCCTAAACTGACTCATTAGGATATCTTCTAATGTTATCATATTCAAAAAGTATTTGCGAGGGGTTTTTCTTTCTGTCCCATCTATCAATGAATAGTATATGAAAAGCAGCTAAGTTTACAATATGGGTAGCAGGTAAATCTTAGAACCATTTCTTAACATCCCTAGTTAATGTTTGGGCAAACAACCTCATTTGGACATCTGATCATCTACCTCATGCAACTCAAAATAGTCAGTCATTTTGTTCATATGTTGTTGTGCAGTGTACTAACTAGTGGCATCAAACAAAAAGATTTTTTTTTGATAATCTTGGGGCATGGAATGGAGTTGAGCAGATAAAACCAGAGGTGCATATCATTCTGCCATGGCTTGCATCTAGCTTGACTAGGGGGTAAAGTGTTGGTAGTTGAGGAAGGGCTTGAACTGGATGGAGATGAACTAGATGATGGTGAGGATGGTTGATGAATAACTGGTTTAGGGGAATGGACTGTGGTGGTTACTATAGGTGAGGTAGTGGTAAATGAAGGTGTATTTACAATGATTGAAGATTGTGCAAAAATTTCAGAGGCAACAGTAGTAAGGGCAGCTAGTTCAATAGATTGTTGAAGGTAAGCATCATGTATATTGCTTATCAATGTGGAGGTCAAAGCTTCTAACTTGTCAAAAGTATCCAAGACAAATTTATCTAAATTTGGATGGATAATCACCCTTTTTTATTCAATGAGTTGAATAAACTTAGGGTCTAACACTATTTCATGGATGTCATTCTCAGATTTAGTTCTAAATAATGAGAGGTTAAATGGAAAATCAAAAGGGATTTCCTCTAAAGTTGACAACTCCTCAGGGAGTGAATTTGCTTTGACCAACTGGCTACTACTTTCTTGAGTTTCTACCTTTTTTGGTTTTCTTAAAATTCTTTCTGGGTCATCGACTATGGTAGCAGGGGTTGGATCTGGATTTGCCTTGGTATAGTGAGTCTTCTTAGGAGCCAGAATTCTAACCTTTTAAACTGTTTTTAATGAAAATTTTCAAAAACAACTTGTGAAAATAACCTTAAGGGGCTCAAGATGAAGTTGAAGGTTTCCTTAAAGTTTTATGAGACTGAGGATCAAAGTCCCTAGTATGGTTTCCAATGAATGTTATCACTCCAAAATTTCTTCAAAGTTGTCAGAAAAAGAAATGATAGAGGTAAACATAAACCACTTTTGGAGATTAGGACCTAGCTTTCCTAATCTCAGAGAGGGCTCTCTCTTTATGATTTAACTTTGTTTTAGTTAATTAATTTTAGGCTAGTTATGATTGTGCTTGGGTTTTTTATTTGAATTTGGGTGGTGGGATTACTTAGTTAGATGAAAAGGGTTGTCTTTTCCATTGGGCTATGGGGTCAAATGTCAGACAAACAAGACTAGATTAAGTTCTAAAAACAATGTCTAGAGGGAAAGATAAAAGAATTAATACAAATATCAAAGGCTTGAAGGTGAAATGGTTTCCAATCAGATCCAGGGAGAAATTAAGGGTTCCCTAGTCCGGATCATGAAGAGAAGTGAAAGAGGTCAACTGGGATAGGAGAGCAATTAAGGGTTCTCAAATCTGGGTATTAGAGGAAAACATATAAATGACTAACTGTGCAAAACAGAGTGTACTTAAACAAATTCTGAGTTAAATTTCCAGTTAATTCATTCAAATTTAGAAAAATATTAAGTTTATGAAACACATAATAAGGTAACATAATCAGACAAAGAAGATACTTCACTGCAATAGCTCATCTCATGAATCCTCTAGTGTAATCTTTTTATTACTTGCTCTAGTCTGTTGACTTGAAAAGTGGTATAGTTACCCTTAGGTTTAAGATCAAAATAACTCTACAAATGTATAGCAATCCACACTCAATACTTCAAACTATGAAGTATTTATACAAAAGAACTTTACAAAATATCTCAAACTACATTGAGAACTAGTCTAGGAAAAGGAAATATCTTCATCCAAGAAGATAGAGACAACTATTGAACTGCTGCTTGCTGTCCATGTTATTTAGGTTCTATTATCTTTTAGTCTATGATCTTTTTCCCTTTAAGCTGCTTGGCTGTTTGGTCTTCACGCTAGATGTCATATTTACTTATGACCTTTCATTTGATACACTTTCATCTGATACACTTTAACCTTGCTAACCTGTCAATCTCCTTTACTATGCTTTTTACTTTTACTGTACATTTAAACTTTTACTGTGTATTTCAACAGTAAATCATTTAGTTTTTTCCATGTATCAACATCTGGAAGTTGGATATTAAGCATCTTTTTGTATGTTAGATCTGTTTGTCTTTAAATTGTATGATCTGTCTGTCTCCTCTATTCAGTCTTTTAACTGTATTTCTTTATGTAAATGACTTCTTCTCTGGTTTACCCATGACTATGTTAATTGTCTTTTTCTTCTAAATAAAGGCTTTTGAATTCATTTCCTTGTGAATATTGGAGTAAATAAGTTTTGTGACTAGTATCAAAACTATTTATCCAAGCTTTCTGGTCTTCTAATCACCTGCAAAATAAAACAATTGTCAAGAAAGTATAGGTTCGCGAGGAAGGCAATCAATGGATTTATTTGAGCTGAGAGGTCTGTGGACGGAGTCTTGGTAGTGTTTTGAAGGTAATCGTAGTCAAATAGGGTTGCAGAGGTTCAGGGTGGCGCCAGAAGGGTTAGGCAGGTTTCACTGTGTAAACAGGGAAAAGGAGTGAAAACAAGGGTCTTTGGTGTTTTAACGGATAATGGATAAATTTGGCACAAAAATTCATAATATGAACAATGACAGTTTCGGCTTACGTGGGGAGGCAGCTTTGGAGGCCATCGCACCACTTTTGAGTGATGGGTGGTATTTTTTGGAGAGCACGTGAGTTAACGTGGTGCTGCCACGTAACCAAAAGGGGCCCGAGCAAAACCAAAAATCTTGCGTGCTCTAAGGCCAGTAAAGGTTGGATATCGGGAGCGCGCGATATGGATGCACACCGTTAGATATGGGGGTGATAGATCTAACAGCTATCACATGGTCAAGATGCACAAAGGGAAGTCAGACAGAGATTGGTGGGGCCTAGGGGATAATTACACTTAATTTGTAATTATTTAATGAATAAGTGGTGCAGGTTAAAAGTATAATGCGCAGGTTTAAATATAGTGGGACCGGGGCTTAATATGACGGGGGTTTATTAACCACACCAAGGGGGTGGGTTAAATATCGGGAAAAAAGTGAATTTGTGTAGTTAATTTAAATAAAGCGGGAGGGAGACAAAACTTAGGAAATATGGGTTTTTATGGTTTAAAAGGGTTTTGGAGGATTTGTCAGGAAATGTATGAATGGCAGAGTTAATAAAGTAATGGGGGGGGTATAAACATAGGCAAGGTTTAGGGATTTAGAAGAACAAGAAATAATAAAGGGGGGGGGTTGATTTTAAAGGGAATGACTAGGGAAAAGGGTGTTGAAATTAATGAAATAAGGTTAAAATGAGGGGAAAGGGTATTTTTTCAAGGGGAATGAGTTTCACACTAGGGAAAAGGGGTTTTGGGTTAGGAAATGACTTTGGAGGGTAATTTGCTAGGGAAATGTGTGAAACCAAGGGGTGAGGATCAAAATGAAGGGAAAAGGTTATTTTTTTTAGGAAATGATGGGATAATGGGGAAATCAGTAAATATGTAGTGGGGGGTGAAATGAAATGGGGGGAAGTTAATTAAATGAGCTTGTAAACATCCTTTCACTTTCATAACTGCTCTTGCACACTAAAACATAAGATTAAGTATGATAAATGTGCCTATGCTTCAATCAACTTTGTACTTCTGCAACCTTTCTTCTATTTACCCTTTACTTACCCTAACATTTTTCCTTCACTTTATTGGGTGCATTTAAGCTAGCAGACCCTTTCTTTCCTTTTTATTTTGAAAAGTAAACTATCCAATTCTAACCTTATATCTTCCAATGGCCCAGATTAAGATTATGAGCACATTTTATTTCTCTGCCTAACTACTGATTTGCCAAGATTAAACAATTTGGTTAGATCTTTATTCTCTATCTATAAACATGAAATTTAAAGCATGAAATATTCAAGCTTAAACTATTTTACTATCATGGGTTGTGGCATTTATGACAAGCTACACACAACCATTATTTTGCATAGTAAAGTAAAAAGTAGTGACACTTAAACTTGCACACTTTCATGATCTGTTTTTGTTTGGGGTTCATATTTTTTTCACTTTTCTTATTCTTTTTTTCCTTTGATATTTATTTTAATTTTTAATATGGAAAATATTTTGCACAAAGCAAAATTATGTACAATATTACAAGACTTAACATAGTCAATTCAAAATTATGAATCCTATTATTATAGGACCCTAACGATACCCATTGTCCCTTTCTGGACAACCCATTGATGAAATGAATGTTGATGACCTCTATTTCGAGCACCTTTTCCCTGAACATGAACAGTTGGCAATCTACATCCCACCAACTGATTAACTGTTGCAATAACTGAGGTTGTTCTATGATCCTGGGAATCATGAATAACTTAATAAATCCACATGCTCGTAGGGCATCAATACAATCTTCATCCTGCATAGCCTGATGGTCTTCAACTTCATGACCCCTCTCTTTCCATTCAATCACCATTTTGGACTGGTTATCCTGCAAAAATCAACAAACCAACATTTCATGAGCATTCATGGAGAGAAAATCCAAGCTTAACTATTTAACATGGAAGATTTCACTTCAAATTTTTTACATTAGTGCTAGTGTGTCTATTTAGGAATTTTTTCACACTACCAGTGCGAGTGCCTAATTGACCTTAGGGTGAGTAGCATGAGTCCGATGGGTGAAACCCGCGCTGATCACCAACGATGTAAAATTTTTGTGAGTCTTCCTTGCAACCTATCCTATGGATGAAAATGCATAAAATGATTACAAAAATGAAGGGAAGGGACAAATCTCTTATATGTAACAAGCGGTTCAGTGAATGATGTCCCAGATTGTTCATTCTCCTTGCCTGAAGATTGAGGTAAAAATGAGGTAAAAATGCTCTGATAATTGTAAATTGGTAAGATGGTGAAAATAAATTACTTTTTTCCCTATTTATAGCTTTTGAATAATATTTTTTCCAAATTAGGGCATACTTCACTCATTTTTTAATATTTTTTGTCGAAAATAGTAATGTGCAGTTCCTTGTGCAATGTCAAGTCATATGTTCTTAGTGACAGTGATTTATCTTGACTGATTCAATGAGTTTTATTTTATCATTTTTTCGGGCTCATTAAAAATTAACGAAAAAGAGACCCCCTGGAGTCATCTTTAAGCTCTTTTTTGACTCTCAAAAAATGAAAAGATTGTCGGGTACTTGTCTTTTCAAACTCGTAAAAGTAAATGAAATGATGTTTATTTATTTAGTATAATTTTAATCCTTTTTCGGACTAAGATAGACTATTTACAAAAAAGGAATACCTTAGTTGAACATGGCTAAGAGGTTCTCTTGGATATCATTTTCTACCATTTCAGGTAAAAGAGGCGATTTACAAAAATGGACCTTTGGAGATTTCTTTTTCACTTCTTTTTCAAACTCTCTAAACATGAAAAATATGCCAAGTTTCACCTCCATCATACTCATAAAACTTACTTGAATGGATTCACACAAAGGGTGAACTTATATTTCAAGCATATGTTATCCCCCTCAAGCTTGCAATAAAAAATATATGGGGTATTCGCCAGAAATGGTGGGGGAAAAAGTGAAAGCGTTCATCTCTTGTGTCCTGTAAAGGCAACATGTCACTGTTGAACATGACACTCATTTGTTACTCGTGTCGGGTTTGTGACATCCTCACTTGGTCGCTTTCCTTCTTGGGTTTGGGGAATCCATTTTGCCTCTCATCTAATCATACCATTCCTTCATCATGACCTCTGATCCTATGTTGAATCAAATGCTGCCAAACCCTGGATTCGTGTCACTGATATGTTTAAGAGAAGTCTTATCTGCAATTATTTACCACCTATGCACTATTTGACCTTATGCCACAGTCTTGGATCACAATTATCTACTCTACTACATCCTTTTGTTTTGTGTCAATGATGTAGGATTCATTATGACCCTCCTTTGACGAATCACTTCCTGTTGACTTTAGCTCATCATCTCAGAATATGATTTATAAAATCCTTCCAGTACCTTAGAGCTTGCATGTCTCAATGGCAATTTCTTAGCATTCGACGACAAGTTTGCATCATTGACCTTCGATTGGATGATTCCACAGGTGTTCGACTTCGGTTTCAATTTTCACAGTCATGGATTGTGCTAATTATACCTTGAGATCCATTGTCATAATTGGTGGTTTCTCTCGTGCCTGTTAATGGTTTACATCATTGATCGGTAATAAGGTGGTTTTCTATCATGTTCGACTTTGACACATGTATTCACATGTTAGAATTCGTACAATGATCGAGTCGAGATGGAGAAAAAGACCTTGGGTTTTGTCTTATGAAGTCCAAGTTGCGTGGAGTTATGAGTCATTCATCATTGTACACATGTTTCCTCTAGACGAATGGTTGCGACCATACCATGGGTCCATATTCATGATCCTTTCTATTCAGATGGCTACGACCATACCAAGGATCTTTTCACATGATCCATTTTATACTGGTGGCTGCGTCCATATCACAGATTCATGTATTATTAGATTCCTATCCTTGTATCATTAGGCATGATCATAAGAGATGTCAGATATGTATATGTATAGTTATATGCTTGATTTACAAGTCTCCTAACAATGTTGTTCTTGTCCTTGCACTGACTTTGTAAAGCATCTCAGTCGTCACTCCTTGTTCCGCCTTCATGCTTTAGGGGGCATTTGTTACAAAATATTTTTTCACATCTCCTATTTACTTCTCGTGTCATATCCCGAAGTGCCAAAACACTGACTAATGTGCAGCATATCCATCATGATATACATACCAAAACCTCCCTGAAGAATCAAAAGAAAATTTCGCTAAATCCATTATGGATAAGGTTACCTAAAAACCTAATTTTCGGCATCAGCGTGTTTTCCTACACTGCCTGACCATGTTTATGGTAGGATACTTAGTTATACACTCACATTGGAAACATGGTTTTCATAGGAAAACCTATGCTGAACCTCTTCTGGTAGGTTTTCCCAAACTGGAGGAGAAGCTTCACTCACTAGAACCTTCGGGAACAACGAGCTGGATATTGGTCGTTGTTGGTATGATCGAGCTCTCTCATTTGGGCCTCTTGATCTTATCATCATGGCCTTTTCCCTTGATATGTGGACCTTCCTCCCTCTTTTGTGGATCCCTAACTCCCTCTCCCTTCCTATAAATTTACTCCCTTCCATTCCTAAATGGTTGGTCATTGACTTGCTACATCCCTACGTTGAGATTATTCTTACATGCTAACCATTCTAGCTTGGAAAAGGAGTGCTTGAAGAGTCATTACTTGGACTTGGAAATCCACCAAAATGAGGTCTCCAACATCAAAGAATAGGTTGTATGCTTCCCTTTTTAGCTTATTAATACATAAATTTGATGGTCCATAATTGTGTAAATGTTTATGCTATTGGCTTAATGTTCCTTGATCTATTAAGTAGTTTATGTTTGATGTATACCATATATGCTATTTTATCTTGTATAGTAATTTGATCTTCCTTACAGGACTTGGACGTGAAGAACTACCAAGGAGCGAGTCCTAGAGTGAAAGATTCAAAGCCATCTACAAGGATTAAGCGATTAGCATCAAAACGAGGTAGGTTTCTCCTTCCTTCTACATTTATCAAACATAAGCTAGGGAATTGTATGTTAGTTTGTTTAGTTTGTTACTAGACCCATTCATTGGGATAGAGGGACCGCCTCCATCTGTAGAGGGGATTTTACTTCACAACAGGGGCTCCTTTCTATTTGAATTTTATATTTTGGTTTATTTGGGTTCTTGGTGAGTTTGGTTCTATAGCCTCTGGTGAGAATTGGGTTGGTTGTAGGGGGGAATCTTTGTCTGATTTGGTTTTACAAGGTCAACTTTTCCAGTTTGTCTTTTGTGTGGAGGAGATACCTATCACCCTCCCTTGATTTTGTATATCCTATGATCAACATGGATGATGCTCTCGTCCAACTACTAAGGGGTCTTGTTCATGCAATAGATTGTGTGGACTCATTTTGGATTACATGCAAGATGTTTTGTGGCACCACCTCATTAGGGAAAATTTGAGGTCTAAAATGGGCCTCATAAGGAAATTATAAATAATAGTGGAAATAATAAAATAAAATTAGATTACATCATCAAATTTTAGAGGGAAAAAAGAAAAAACTACTTTTTCAACTGCTATTTTCAACTTATCTCCCTATGGGTTTACTCAAATTTCGAGCAGGAACACCCATTGGATGCAAAATTTGATTCCTCATCCAAGAAGTACCCATGTTGCATACTTTCGATGGACCATGCTACACGAAAAAAGGGAAATACATTAAAAAAACATGATTGAAATAACGCTTTGTCATGTATTTCTCATTTTTCATGTAGTAGGGTCCATCGAAAGTATATAAAATGGATACCCTTTGGATGAGGAATTAAATTTTGCAACAAATGAGTACTCCCACTTGAAATTTGAATAAAAAATTAGCGGGAGAAGTTGAAAATACAAGTTGAAAAAATAGTTTTATTATTTTATTATTTTTTAATATTTTTACGTTTTTACTCAAAAATTGGTGAATCATTCCCCATGGTTGACATCATCATCTTGAATCCTATTGGTTCTTATAAAGTTTATTTTGGTTGTAAAGTTTTCTTAGGAGGCCCATTTTAGACCTTAAAATTCCCCTACTGTAGGTCCTTGAGGAGACCATCACATTTAGGTATCATAATATAAAACAAATTGTGAAAAACTAGTAGCTCAATGCTTCCTCCTCCACCATAGATCTAGAAGCCATCATTGAAATATAGGTGAGGGTACTTCAAATTGAAGATGATTTCACTCAATGACGAGGGATGTTAGAGGATCTTAACCTCAGGTCAATAAGGAAGTGCCTAGATTTGGTGGTAAATGTGTTCATTCCTCCAAATGTCTTAAATTTCAAGTGGTTATCATTGTTTATCAAATGTCAGGCCCTATACCCCCCCTCTCCTCCCCCGATGAAGGGGATAAATTATTTGTCCATGTTATGTACATGTTTGTTTATTATATGTATCTTCTGGAGAATTTACAAGCTAGCAGTAGTAGCTTTGTGTAATTCTCTTGTGCTCATTCCAGTCAGTAATTTTGGTTTACATGTTATAGTTTTGTTTAGTATAGTGATACCAACCAGTCTGGGCATAAACACAAATTTGTAATGGTTATATAGCTTAGATTACTAGCAAAGATTCGATGAAATATAAATATATTTCTAGTTTCAATTAAATATATTTTTAGAACACACACATACACAATATTATATAATAACCTCAACATATATATAAAATAATACTATAATATTAGCAAATAAAAATATATATTAAAGATATTATATAACAAACATATCTTATAAAACTATATTATATATAAATATACTAATAATAGTTATTTATAATTATTAATAGTTAATTATATTATATTATATAGTTAATTGATTAATATTAATTATATAGTATCATAGGTGCCACATGATATTTAGTTGTTGTTTAGAAGTTACAAAAAATATGATTTATAGTCAAATTTAATATGACTAAGTACACTTTGTCAAAAGATAATTATTTATTCATAATTAAGGAAAAAGGAGATTTAAATCTTATAAGAAACAAGTTTATGTAAATAATTATTAATTTTAAATTATGTATTGACACCATTATAATAATTGGATTGATTCATACTAATTTTGTATAAGCTATTAATATTGTGTAATTAGAAAAAAACAATAGATATACATACATACGTTAATGTATATAATGTTGTCAAAAAATTCTCATATAATCATTAATGGGAAAAAACAATATATATATCTATATATCTATATATATATTATTGTATTTTATTTTATTTTATTCAAAGGAAAGAAATCAATCTCCCTCTTAGCTTGAAGGCTAGAGTGAGGTTGTTGGTACTAAACTAGCCCATAGGTATACTCACTGAAGAGTTCACAAGGCTCAAAGCCAATACAACAATACATTACAACAATATTTATTAAAGAATTATAGCCCATCTTGTAATTAGGGGAGATATGAACCTAGGTGGGAAGATAATAATCATTTCATTCAATCACCCAAGATAACCCTAATTGACAAAATTTTAGGCATTGGGCATTGATGTATCTGTTTCTCGAAGGCAGTTCTTGGCTACGAAACTACACCGAGAAACCAAATCGACCAAACTTTAGGTTCAATATGGCCCTTGAACCAGAGGGGGCTCCCTCAAGTGTTACAAGGAATTTTTTAACGTTTTTCACTGTCACTGAACAACATCTGTGAAGCACAACGATAAAATATATGATTTGTATAAGTGGTTGTTAATGACTATCCAATCTCTGTTCAGAAATAAATCCCTCTCTTGTAGAAACTTGATCAAAGTGACAACGTCAATCTTTGACAGAATAACTTACTTTAGAGAGTTTGGTAGAGGAATAAAACATAATATATGATAATTAAACATTCATACTGAATACTCAATCAATCAAATTTAGTAGATGCATATAGAAGAATTCTACAACCAAACAAATATACATTCAAGAGATGACAGAAGGAAACAATTAAATGATGCAGAGGAGTTGATTTAAATGGACTGTTCAATTAGCTAATCTCAGTGTAGACGATAACTTTGCAGTGGATTGCTAGGGAGGTTGATACTAGGGAAAGGTATACAAGAGAAACAAATTATGTCATGAACTGGAGCCAGAAACCTTCAATTAAAAATCCTGTAATAAAAGTCTTTTAAAAAATGGCAAGGTTTTGGCATCAAATACCAACTCTTTTACATTCAAAATCAAATAATATATAGATATTACAACTCTTGAAGCTGTGACAAATTTTCTGGAATAAAATCCTAAAAAATACACATAAAATAAAAATAATCTCTAAATAATATGTAGGAGACTTGGAACTTCTAGAAAATCCTCTGTCTTCAAATCTATTAAAAATCCTGTAATAAAAGTCTTTTAAAAAATGGCAAGGTTTTGGCATCAAATACCAACTCTTTTACATTCAAAATCAAATAATATATAGATATTACAACTCTTGAAGTTGTGACAAATTTTCTGGAATAAAATCCTAAAAAATATACATAAAATAAAAATAATCTCTAAATAATATGTAGGAGACTTGGAACTTCTAGAAAATCCTCTGTCTTCAAATCTGGGAATTGGTTCATTGAGGCTGATTTAGACGCCTGAATGTTGCCTTTAAATCTTAAATTGTTTTATTAATGTTGGTACTTTACCTTGGACTCTAGAGTGGTTGAAGTTGTTTTCACAAAATCTGTTATCTTCCCTTCAAAATTAGTTAACTCTGCCACTTGCATCAACTAATTCTCCTTTTGACTACTATTTCTAAGTTCAAAATCTGAAATAATCTCATGTTTTCTTATGTTTTTCCACCTAGTTGATCAAGGAATTATTTGCATTTTGGAGTTAAACCAAACTATATGTTGACCTTTTCTCCCATAGTATTTGTCTTCATTATCTTTTAAGTGCTTAACCATTGTCGTAAAATATTTGGAAGGGAAATATTTTGATAAAATATTTCCCAAATATTGTTTTAACCTATAATTCATATTTCTCTATTTTCATGAATCTCATAAATGAAATATCAAAATATTTCCTCAAATTATTTTATCTCGTAAAACCATCCATTGTTTGAAATCCATGTCTTGTTTCTCCCTAAATTTATATATTTATGAATAAATAAGATTCATAAATATATTTCATAAAACCATTGGCTGATTTCTTTCCCATGCTTTTGAAAACCATGTCTTATTTTTCCATGATTGGTAAAATATCTTTTAGTTTCCCCTTTTACTTCCATAAAATATTTGGATAATAATTTATCCAAATTTTATGTTCACATACATTTCCTCTTTATAATTTCTTTCCTCCTTAAATTCATAGCATAAAACATTATTTCTCTGCTATGTAAAATTTCATTTTTTACCTCTGTAAATTTATTCCACAAGGAGGAACCATCTCTTTCTAGCATTGGAAACTCCATGTTTATATTGAAGTGTATTTTTGGAAGATGTATCTTCATTTTATCTCATTTTAATCGACCTCCTTTTACCTCAATCTTTTGCATATAATCTCATTCCAGTAAAATTATCTATAAAAATTCTCCCTCCATTATTTTCCTCGATACACACTTTATAATTTTTAAATTTTCTTGCATACCTTGAAGACATTCCCGACTAACATTTATAAATTCAAATAAATGTAAAAAAGTGGTTTTACAATGTTCTTGCAGGGCGGTGTGGTACATGGTAAATGGTTTAGGAAGGGGGGATACTGCAATGCATGAGATGAAGACAACTGTAAAAAGCAGTAAAAGTGAAACAATTTTTGCAGGGGGGTGTAGGTGAAAGGCTGGATAGGCATCCCCCCTGCAAACCATTGCTTTATTACTTCACACATCTCAAGGTAATGAATATAATGGTGTTTTAATGTTTGAAATGATGGGTGGGGACATAGGTTTGATTTGAATCGTTGATTTTGACTTTTTGATCACCCGTAATACATGGTAACAAATGTGGTTATCATACTTAGAGATTGGTATGCTTCAATATTTTAACATAATTTTAGTATTTTAAATAAATAATTTTATAAAAAAATATAATATATATATTTTATAAAAATTAAATTTTATTTAAAATCAAAACTATTAAAAATAGCTCAGAAACATTTATAAAAACCTTAGAGACAATTCATCCTTTAGCAATGGAAAGGATTAGATGGAATGATATTTAAAGGAAGACATTTGCCAAGGCAAGGACAAGATTGAAGGAAAGTGGAAAATTTTGGCAAATTTCAAAAAATTGTGTGGCTTTTAAAGGTGTAAAAAAAAGTAACAACATATGCTCCAACTAGGGATTTCTTCCCCATATGGGATGCAGAGAACCTGTAGACCTGTGCCTTGAATCTATTGGTCATGGAGTCCTACCATAAGAAAATTAACATCTACATTCTCAAACCTGAAATCTATGGCCTAAAACCTATTCTGTACTCTGAAATCTGTAAGCTATCAACTAAAATCAAACTATTAGCTTATGCAAGTCAAAGTAAGTATAACAGTGCTTAATCCATTGGGCTAGCAAAGTCATAAGTCAAAAAATGTTCTTCTTTCCATCTCCATACTGCAACTGGAATCTAAACTAAAAAAAATGGTAAAACTAAAACCCATTTATAAACTACACACTGAAACTAAATGATCTACTGCTTCAATCCCACACACCTTTATCTAAATGAGCTGAAAATATGTATTGTTAGGTGTAGTCAAATTTCTAGTGTAATCACATGGGAAGTGGATTAACTAGAAAATCACTTTACATGCAGTTGAAGATATGAAATTTATTTACAATATGAAAGAAAAACTTCATAGGTAACTGATACTTACAACTGAAACTTGAAGACTACATCCTTTGTTGATGTTTGGAATTTCTGGTCGTCATTAAGAAGAAGAAATATATGTTGCTAAATGAAACTCACATTTAAAACTAGGAGAATCAATAATGCAGTGGAATCACCATATAGACAAAGTGGAGTCGTCAGGTGAAGGAATTGCAACCAATGTCAAATGGGTAATCCTTGTTCACCAGCAAGGAACAGTTTAGTCTTGATCGTTCTCCGGGGAAAGATTTCTTCATTACTTCGCTCCTTGACAATAATGAAAAATGTTGTATCTATTTCTTGGAGGTAGTTCTTGGCTACGAAACTGTGCTGAGAAACCAAATCGACTAAACGTTAGGTTCAATATGGCCCTTGATCTAGAAGGGGATCCCTCAAGTGTTATGAGGATTTTTTTAATGTTGTTCATTGTCACTGGACAACAATCTATGAAGCAAAATGCCCAGATCTATGATTTGTATAAGCGGTTGCTGATGATCATCCAATTATTGCTAAAAAGTAAATCCCTCTCTTGCAGAAACTTGATCAAAGTGCCAACGTCTAGATTTGACATAATAGCACACTTTAAAGAGTTTGGTAGAGGAATAGAAGATAATATATGATTATTAAATAATCATATTGAATACTCAGTCAATTAAATTTAATAGATGCGTGTAGAATATTTCTATAGCCAAACAAATATACATTCAAGAGATGACAGAAGGCAACAATTACATGATGCAAAGGAGTTGATTTAAACATACCATTCAATTAAGTGTAGATGATAACTTTGCGACAGACTATCAGGGAGGTTGATACTCAAACCTAGCTTTTCCCTAACTCCTATTTTACCTTGAACATATGCAAAGATTATGAAATAACAGGGAAAGACATACAAAAGAAACAAATTCTGTGATGCATTGGAGCCATAAACCTTCAATTAAAAATCTTGTAATAAAGAGTCTTTACAAAGATGATAGGGTTTTGGAATCAAAGTCCAACCCTTTTACATTGGAAGATCAAACAAGATATATATATATATATATATATATATATATATATATATATATATATATATATATATATATATATATATAATATATATATATTATATATATATATATATCACAACTCCTGAAGCTATTATAATTTTTTTTGGAATAAAATCCTAAAGAATGCACCTAAAATAAAAAAGAATCCCTAAGTAATATGCAGGAGACTTAGAACTACTGGAAAATCCTCTTCCTTCAAATCTGTGAATTAGTTCATTGATGTTGATTTAAATGCTTGAATGTTACCTTTAAATCTGAAATTGTTTTATTAATGATGGTTCTCTTCCTTGGAATTTGGGGTGGTTGAAGTTGTTTTCACAAAATCTGTTATCTTCCCTTCGAACTTAGTTAACTCTTCCACCTGTATCAATTAGCTCTCCCTTTCAGTGTTACTTCTAAGTCCAAAATCTGCAATAATAGCATGTTTGCTTATGTTTTTCCACCTAGTTGATCAAGGAATACTTTGCATGTTGGAGTTAAGCCAAACTATATGTTGACCTTTTTCCCATAGTATTTCTCTTCATTATATTTTAAGTGCTTGACCATTGTCGTAAAATATTTGGAAGGGAAATATTTTGATAAAATATTTCCCAAATATTTTTTTTAAGCTATAATTCATATTTCTCTATTTTCATGAATTTCATAAATGAAATATCCACATATTTTCTCAAATGATTTTATCTCGTAAAAATATCCATTGTTTGAAATCCATGTCTTATTTTTCCTTGAATTTATATATTTATGAATAAATAAGATTCATAAACATATTTCATAAAACCATTGACTGGTTTCTTTCCCATGGTTTTGAAAACCATGTCTTGTTTTGCCATGATTGGTAAAATATATTGTAGTCTCCCTTTTTACTTTTGTAAAATCTTTGGACAAGAATTTATCCAAATTTTATGTTCACTTGCATTTCCTCTTAATAATCTCTTTCCTCCTTAAACTCATAGCATAAAACATTATTTTTCTACTTTGTACAATTTCATTTTACCTTTGTAAAATTATTTCACGAGGAAACATCTCTTTCTAGCACTAAAAACTCCATGTTTTATCCATGTTTTATATTAAAGCATATTTCTGGACCACATATCCTCATTTTACCTCATTTTACTTAGCCTCCTTTTACCTCAAGCTTTCACCCATAATCTCATTCTAGTAAAAATAACTATAGAAATGGTCCCTCCATGATTTTCTTGCTTGCATACCTAGTAGACATTCCCGTTCGACATTTATAAATTCAAATCAATGTAAAAAAGTGGTTCTCGTGGGGGGGGGAGGGGTGTGGGTAGTAGATATTAAATGATTTAGGTAGGGGCTCCCACAATGCATGAGATGAAGATAACTATAAAAAGTGGTAATACAACTTTGTGGAGCGGGTGGTGTAGGTTAAAGGTTGGATAGGCTTCCCCCACACAAACCATAAATTTATTACTTCACACATATGGAGGTAATGAATATAATGGCGTTTAATGTTTGAAATGAGGGATGGGGATAGGTTTGATTTGGATGATTGATTTTTAATTTTTGATCACCCGTAATACATGGTAACAGATGTGGTTCTCATACTTAGAGATTGGTATGAATCGATATTTTTAACATAAGTTTAATATTTTAAAATAAATAATTTTATAAAAAATATAATTGTATATATTTTATAAATTTAATTTTTATTTAAGATAAAAACTATTAAAAATAACTCAGAAACATTTATAAAAACCTTAGAGACAATTCATCCTTTAGTAATGGAAAGGGTTAGATGGAATGATATTTAAAGGAATACATTTTCGAAGGCAAGGATAAGATTGAAGGAAGGTGGAAAATTTTGGAAAATTAAAAAAAAAATGGTTACATTTAAAGGTGTCAGAAAAAATTACAACTGGGTGCTGGTACCACCTAGGGAATAAAGTCATGCTCCGTCTTGTTAATTATGGTGGCTCAGGGAAAAATTCCCTACTTTGGACAATGTTAATCTTCAAGAAATACCCCTTCTAGCCCTTGGAAGAATTTAATTTGGTTAAGGAAAAAATATTTTTAATATGGAAATCCATATGTGCAAAAAAGGATAGGTTAACCCAAAGAAGAATCTGGACACCCTTGGAAGCCTATAAATACATGTCAAGTGACCCTCATTTGGATATCACCATCAAACATCTTCTTCTTCTCTAATAATTTATTTGGCTCATAGAGGTCTGAAGTGGTTCGTGAATATTGGTTTGTATAGGTTCAAAATTGCAGGGATCGAAGTTCGCACATGTGGTCTAGGGTTTTGATTTGCAATCACAGAGTTTCCATAAGATATTTCGGTTGCAATCATAGGCATGTAAGCATATGCATGTGGTTGGAACATTTTAGCTGCATGCACTTCTCTCTCTTCATGTGGTTGGAACGTAGGGCTTGATTTTGAAAGTTAACTGCAGTTGACCACAATTGACCACAGATTCCAATAGTTCATGACAATTGACCACAAGTTGGTGAACAATGATTTTGATTATTACTATTGTTGGGTTCATATTAGGGATATTGTTTAGTTGATTTTGTTGTATAGCCTTGTGAATAAATAATTGGATTATTGTAGTCTCTCTTTGTTGAATCATTCAATGACAATCTAATAAGAAGAATAATTTGAAAGGGTTTTCCCCCTTTGTGGGGTTTTTCCTTGGTCTCCAACCAATCTTAGCATCTGTATGTGTGAATGATTTTCTTCTATTGTTCCTTTATGTTGCGCTACATTGATGATGATATTTTTCTTTCTATATAATTGCATATGTTTCCGAATAATGTTATGATGTCATGGGGTGAATTCAGTGTGTAAATAATGAAATGCAATTACCTAAAGAAAAGAACAATATAGCCTTAATAAAAATTAACATGGTATCAGAGTTGGGATGAAGAAAAGTTATTGAAGATCACCCCTATGAAGACACCATTGATGAGAGAAAGAGAATATGGAGGAGACCTAAAATAATACTAGGGTTTTAAGGAAACCCTAGGCAATCTAGTTTTTATGGTTTGATGGATTACATGAAGTTAGGGTTTGGATGAAATATTGAAGTATTTTACAAAATTGAGTTATGCAGTATTGAAACGCTAACATAATTAATGATATGTTGTTCTAACACTTGGGATAGATTCAGTTGGGACTTATAGTATAGACTTATAGTACAAGGTATGTATAGACTTATAGTACATTATTAATTGCATTATTCGATGGCAAGGTAAGCCCTGAGGTATGGCGAGAATATCACCTTCATAAATGTCACATGCATGAATATGAAAGTAAGTCTGATCTCTAATACATGTGATATATTGGTGCACTTAATATTTGGCAAGTATCTTACATTTTAAACATCATGAATTTCCTAGATGCATTGATTTTGATATATTATGGCTTGATACTATTGTTAATGCTTGTGATAAGCATGGTAACCTTGATGATAAAAGTGTAACAATAAGATTGATGCTCAATATCTTCTTGTTGACCTTGGTTAGGTTTTGATAAGCTTAGTAAATTTGACAATGTGACAAAAATGGATGACTTGACTTAATAATGGCTGAAGATACACTTGTCAGCTGCCCTAACTATATGACGCTAATATTTTATGATATGTTCATATGTGACAATGAAGTAGTTGATGATTATTTGTTATGAATTTGATGAATATATGTTTTAGAACCTGTTATAATTTGACTCTGTGACCTTTAAACAATGTTGTTGATGAATGATAGTATTATAGACATGTTAATTTTTGCAATGATGATGACTGAAGTAGTTTCCCATGCAAAGGGAGAAACTATCCATGATATTGTAACACCTATCATTATTTGAAAAGAAGACACTTGAATGTTGAAGGAATAATTCCGATCATTAATAACCATTTGATGTTGTTGAAGAAATTTTGACAAGTTTTGATCTGAGCAGAGAAGGCTTCTCCTAGTCTAAGCCCCAACCAATGGGAGAAAGGCTTAAGGGTGTGGTTATAGGCATCCAAACCACACAGAAGAAAAGATATGCATGTGAATGAGCCTATATGATACAAAATATAAAATCATATAGACAAAACCAGGAGCGCACGAGGAGTATGATAGGCCTACAAACATAAAAAAATGATAGAGAGTTCTATGAGAAGGGAAGCTTGAGGAACAGTGAGATATACATAATATTTGACTTATTGCAAAGAATGTCAATATATTGACTTATCTTGTGTTTGCAGGGGTCTGTAATATGTAGTGATTTTTATTCTGAATGAATTAATGGCATAAACTTATATGACTTATCCTTCGTGTATGCATTTACATTTAGTAACAGAAATAATTCATATTATGATCATGTGGATGGCTTGATGAAGTTTGATGTTTCTTGGTAAATGACAGTTATTGACATGACGATAGATAAGGTTTAGTTGATTTGATTTCAAAATATTTATTTTTTTGAGGCCATGTATATTGGTTTGGTTAGTGTTATGATTACATAAAGCATTTTATAGTTTGTAACAAGATCCCTGAGCCTGGCATGTCCGCATTAATAGTTACTATAGCTTGGAAGTAGTATCGATCTAAACCTCTAAGTTGGTCCATGGTATGCCTTTGATTTGGTTTTATATGTTGATGATCTATTCTTGATAGGTAGCGAGCCTCTGATGATCAAGTGTAAGAGGGAGATAGCCTCTAAGTTTGATATGAAATATCTCAAGATATACTTCTGGAGATATGAGTTTGCATGCATAAACTAATGATTGGTGGATGGAAATAGAAAGAGAACATCTAGGTGCTTCTTTAACTTGGGATCTACAATGATATGATGGATGAGTAGGAAATAGAAGTATGTAGCCTTAAGAATGGTTGAGTTTGAGTACGTTGTTTCTAGCATGGCTAGTTGTGGGGTATTTTTCTTAAGGAAGCTCTTTGGAGAGTTGTTTGAGTAGGTTATGGATACAAAAATGATATATTGCAATAACAAGAGTGGGATCCAATTGGCAGAGAATCCCATATATAGCTAGGACTGAGATATCTTCATAGTTTGAGATAATGCTACTGCATGAGACAAGATTAGGCTATATATATATATATATATATATATGAAACTACACCTATTGTTTATGCATCTAGTTCATCTAAATTTGTACTTGTGTGATACATATTGGAAAATTGAAGGAACAATGTGTTCAAAATCTTTGACATCATCATTTGCAAGAAATATGACATGACGAACTTTGTAATAAAGTCTCATAATTTCTACAATAGTAAAGGTTATAGCAATTTACTCCATTTTTAGCAATATTATCATGTAAGTAAGGGTTTCATTCAATAGTCCAGACTGCCTAGAGGAGTTTCCAACATTGTATAGAAACAAAGCTAATATTATCATGTCATTGAAGTCATGCAATTGTAATAAATGATTCAGTTGAACAAACAAGCCAAGCTTCAACAATTAAATGGGATCTGAAGTGAGGGTAGTTCTAGTATTAGTTAACTTTACCTTGACATAATGAAATTAACTTTAATAGTTTCTATGTGTGGCAATGTACCTAAATTAACTTGACAAGTTGTGAACTTGCAACTAAACTAACAATGAAGTGACACCTAAGTATAACTCAAGATAATATGTAGTTGTGTATAGATATTTTAATGAAATATCTAAGCACATGATGAACTTGACTAGTAACATGATAGTTGACATTATCTTGACTTGAAAACCAGTTAGGATTTGTATCTAATGATCCAATGATGTGTGATGGGACAACAAGTAACACATAAACACAAGAACATGGATTTTTGCTTGACAAAATGAAATATGAATTGAATTAACATAACTAGTGGACTTGACATACAAATGCTTGACATTTTCTTGATACATGAAAAGTACCTTGATTATGATGTGAAACATGTATTGCATTTGTGAGCATTCTATGATGTTTGAATTTGACCTTATAGATATATGACAACAATATCAATATTCTAGGTGACACCTTAAACCTAGCTAATCCTGTTGAACAAGACTTAACTATGACACTTGGTTTGGGAGTGAGTTTACATCTAGTTGAAAAGTCTTTGACTATACTTGACCAAGATACTATATGACAATGTTGCAGTATTGTTGAAGATATTAACATTGAGTTGACACCTTTTACTTTGGTTGATTGACTTTCCCTATAAACTTGAGCACACGTACATATGACAATATTGATCTAGGGTTGATATTGAAATAATAACCAAGTGTTTCTCTTGTATGAACTAGGGTTTGTGCATAAGTGACATAATTGCAATCTTATAGGGAAACAATTTTTGAAGCTAATGTCATCTAGTTGTACAACATATTGAAGAAGAATGGATAACATGGCTTGACTAGTCAAACAACGATGTTTAGATATATTTTGGTATCTCTTTGGGGATAGAGTTTGAAAGCGCTGATTACAGGTCATTGGGATGACCTGAGGCATCTTGGTGTTTTCTATTATTTGATAGCAGTATTAGATGGTTTTTTCATAAAGTACAACCTGATATGATGATGAAAATGGTTGTGCAATAATGACTATCCATTCAGGAGCAGTGACATTCAATGACAAACAACAATTGTGCAGTGATTTGTAGTGACAGTGATATACAATGTGTAGTGACAATGATGTGTAGTTGAACAGTGGTAGTTTGATTTCTAACATTGTGCAGTGATAAATTTGTGGGAACATCGATCAATGGCTACCAAGATTCGACATTTATTCTACATATTTCTTACAAAAATTCTACATGGATTCAGAATACAATGGATCCAGTGTGAAAATTGTGAAACATGATCTACCGACTCTTTTGAGTGATTGGATTCACCTTCAGGTTGTGGTCTGAGAACACTTCAGGGTGGCAGGCTGGTGCTAGGGAAATTTTTGGCTTGCACAAGGCATTGTGGCATCCATTTAGTTGTGGTTGATAATAGCTGGAAAACTGAGTCTTGAGGCACTCATCAAGTTGTAGCCTAATATACAAGGCATTGGGGCATCCTTCTTATTGCAACAAGATATAAGGGTCTAGTAGCATCCTATAGGTTGTGGCCTGTGAATTAGGGGGTTGATGCATCCCTCATTTGTAGCTAAAATCTTGATGTAATTAATATTTCTTTTAAAGATAGAAGATGACAATTACTAGAGAAATGTTTGATGGTTTTTGACCCGAAGGGGGTTTTCCACCTAAATTTCTCTGCCTATTGTTTTATCTTCCTGCATTGTTTTATGGTGTTGTACACTGCTGATTATTGTTTATAATTATAACATTAATAATAACTAAAGAATAACTAAAAATGATTAAAAAGTGCTAATTTTTAAGAAATATTGATTCACCCACTTCTCAGTATTTCCAACACAATATGTAGATAATGAAATGAAATTATCTAAAGCAAAGAACAATATATCCCAAAGAAAAATTAACACTTCTGAGCCCGAAGGTAGGAGAGAAGTTTTTAGTACTAGGCCAACCCTCAGTATAGACTCACTTAAGAGTGAAAAATAGATACTTTATTCTAGAGCATAAAAATATTGACTTATGAAACTTGAACCTAGGTGGGGAGGATAATAACCATTCACACAATTACCCAAGCTAAATTCATTATTGTCTTTTAATTTTGATTTTTAAATTATTTTTTTTACTATTTTCCATATTAGCAATGCAATAACCATCATGAATATTAAGATATATTATTATAATATTCAATTAATATAATATTATAATAACATTTATATTACTACTATAAATATTATAGAGTGAAAATTATATATTATATTATATATATATAATATATATATATATATAAATATATATAACTATTAGTTGTTATAATATAATGATATTTTTCCGGAGAAAAAAGCTAAAACTTTTTATTAAGGAAATAAAAAGTTTTACATTTTACAGATAATCACCGACAATCCACCTGAAAGAGGAAAATTGCTGATTGACAATTCCCAAAACTGGAAAGTGGAAATATGAAGAAAACCCATAGAAATCCAGACCAAAGATAAACTTTGTGACGCGGACCATCGACCTGATCTGCTGCAAGGAGAACATATGAACTGTTTTTTTGGATCGAGAAGACCCAAACAGAAAAATATACATGTACAATATAGTGCTAGGGAGGCCTCCTTCGGAGAAGGATAAACAGCCTCATACAAAAAAGACTATATATACTGACATAAAGAGACAGTCGAAAATAAATAAAACTTCAACATCCTGAAAGGAGGAAACATATATTCGACCATCCTGAGTCTGAAAACATGAAGGAAGAAACAGGCATATAGATGAACAACATTGCGACCAAAAAGAGTAAGATGCCGAGGAACATCCACGACCCTGAAAGCTGTAAAAAGATGTGGAAAAAAGACCATGTAGAGCACCATTATGAAGGAGGAGCAAAAGGAGGCTGCTGCGTGGCGAATATCTGCCCCTGTCTTGATTCTTCTATGGACCAGCTGCCCAAAGCTTGTTGTAGGCCAACTTTAGAAAGCTGGTCTGCTGTTGTGTTTTTGTCCCTGAAAATATGGCATATAGAAAAATTATAAAAGCGAGATTTTAAAGACATAATATCTTCTAAAATAGTCTTCAAAATCTGGTTATGGCACATTGCATTTCCATTAACCCATTTGACAACATTCATGGAGTCTCCAAAAATTTGAATTGACGAAATGTTCCTTTGTAAAGACCAGCACATGAGGAGACGTAATGCAGACAGTTCGGCATAGTTGTTTGTTCCCTGACCCAGTCCCACAGAAGCTCTTAAGGAACGTTCATGGTTTAAATGAATACAAATACCAGCACCTGCCCTGTTTTGTTGAGATGCCCCATTGAAGAAAGCCCAAGGAGAGCCTTCCTTTATAATTAAGGGAATATCACGATTTTGAGCATTTTTTGTCACAGGTGGTGGAATGGAGGAGTAAATGGCCGCACAGTTTGTTGCAACTGATGTTATGGATATAACCTGGTCTTGAAATAAGCTTTTATTCCTAGCAAGCCACAAACCCCAGAAAAAGATAGGGGGGAGGTTCCTTAGGTTCCCATCTGGGTGATTATTCCACCAGTTTCTCCAAGCTTCTTCCAACGGAACAGATTCCCATTGTACTTGAAGATTTAGCAGACCTGTTAGCTCCCCCCAAATCCTTGAAGAGACAGCACAGGATGTGAAGAGATGATTAATTGATTCCCCATCCGACTTGCAGAGTGGACATCTCCCAGGTTCAATGAAAAATATGGCTTGAAGAATATCCCAGGTTGGGATTTTTCTCTTTAATATACACCATAAAAAAATCCTGGATTTCAGAGGACATTTGAGCTGCCACAAATTTTTCGACCACCACTCCGGGGCTGCCCATCCTTTCTTTTCCATGAGGAAAGAGTAACCATCTTTTGGGGAGTATACTCCTGTTTTCCCTTGCGCCCACATCAGAACATCCTGATCATTTTTTATCCTGACATTTGAACGATGGATTTCTTCGATATAAGAGGCCCATTCATTATGCCATCGGATGTTTAAACCAAGGTCCTCTGCATTTTTCCATGCCTGTCCCCAAATGGTAGATTGACCCACTTTCTCCACTTGATTAAGAGTGAAGAAACCTTTGCTGCCCAAGTGTCTCAAGAGGCCAGGGGATAGGGCATAAGATTCATTGCATCCAACCCAGGGGTCCCTGCCGATTCTTACATTTTTCCCATCACCCACTTTCCAAGCCAGACCTTGTTCAATCACTGTGAAAGCCTCAACCGTAGCCTTCCAGATGACTGAGGATTGTTTCGACTTCTTATCCTGGCTTCGAATCCAATCTTCCAGGGGAATTGGATATAATGGTATTATAGTTAATATATATTTTTATTAACGAGGTTATATAATTATAACTAAGATTATAAATTATTTGTTAATTTTATAGCTCAGTGACAAATTCTAGCCACGGGATTAGATTTCTCTTTTTGAGAGGACCAATTTTGACCTTTGAAGCACTGGATTTGGACAAGAAAAAGTGTGATTTTGAAGTGAAGCCCACAATGTCACATTTGATCAGGTTGACCCTAAAGAAAATTGGACACCCTTGGAAGCCTATAAATACAAGTAACCCTCATTTGGACATTTTCATCAAGATTCTTCTTCTTCTCTCCTCTTTGGATTGGTTCACATAGGTCAGAAGTGAGTTTGTGGATATTGGTTTGTACAAGTCTGAAGTTGCAGGGTCCTAATCTCACAAATGTGATTAGGGTTTTTGGGTTCCAACCGCAAGGTTGCCACATGACATTTTTGTTGGAATAATGATCCAGTTGTTAATTTTCTAGTGTTATTGTAAAGTTGATATTTTGTGTGAGACAATTGCGGATTGGTTGATTGAGAGAATTATGGAGTGATTTGTGGAGTTATTGATTAATAAATTTGTGGAGCTGACAAAATCTCGAGACCTCTCTTCATGTATAAATACATCCCTTTGTTAATGAAATTTGATTGAGCTGGTGTGTGAGAGCTATGTTCATTATTGTTAAATATTTTATGCTCTATAATTTATTTTTTATTGTGCTATGCTTTCTTTGGTTTCAACTACACGCACGTAGTCCTATCTATGCTACTGGAAAGTTTCAACCACACACATTTCTCTCTCTCTGTGTACTACTAGGACTTAGGATTTCACTTTGATAGCTAACTGCAGGCTAGAAAATTATCTTTGATCAATACTATTGTTGGGATCATATTTCTGGATATTGTTTGGTTGATTTTGTTGGATGATTTTGTATTGGCTCATTGTACTCTTTGTAGAACATTTTCTGACAATCTAATAGAAGAAGAATTACAAAGGGTTTCCCCCTTGTGGGTTTTCCCGTTGTCATTGACCAAATCCAACGTCTCTTGTTGATGTGTTGATTGTCTCCTATTGTCATTTCATTTACTGTTATATTTTCAATTATTGTTGATGATGGAAATATTACTTATTGTTGAAAGATTTATATTTGAATAATTGAATTGGGCTAAAGTAATTGAAACAACATAAAGTAGTGTAAAAATTAACATGGTATCAAAGCTAAGGTGAAGGACAAGCCCAAAGGAGATAAGAGCTAGAGAAATCATATTTGGATAGTTGAAGAAGTATATCTCATAAAGTCAAGATGTCAACCTCTTACTTCAAGGAAAATGAGAATATGGGTGACTCATCTAACTTTCCTGCATGGAAGATTAGGTTGGAAACCATTTATAAAAACACTGATGTCTCAAAATACATTCAAGGAAAAGTACCCAAGCCTCCAGAAAATACTTCCACTATTTCCAAGAACAAGTACAGGAAAGGTGAGTGAAAATCAAACAAAATTATATCTGATGGTTTACAAGATCATTTACTTGCTTATGTTGGGAATTTGAATAAGTCTAAGGATATGTATGATAAGTTGGTCAACATGTATGAAGTCAACAATTTTAATGAAATCATCTCCTTGAAATATCAACTCAAATATATAAATATGAATGAAGGAGATTTAATGTAATCTTACATTATGAGGATATATCGTCTTAGAGATCAATTACAAAAAGTTGTGGAAACTATGCCTGGCAGGGAATTGATGATTGTAACCCTTAGAGGTCTCCCTCTTATTTGTGAAACCTTCATTACTACCATAAGAAAAAACAATTTTTTTTCATCATTTGATGATATTGTTGGAAAGCTCACTCAAGAAGAATCAAGGATGGTTTCTAGAGGTAGGATATAAGTGCATGAAGAAGGATAGGTCATTGTTTTCGTCACTCATAACAAGAAAAATAAAAGAAAAGGAGGTCCATCAAATTCAAGGAAGCATCCTCCTTGAAATTCAAAGAGAAGGAATGAAAGAGAAACATTTCACATTGAATGCTACAATTGTCACAAGAAAGGTCACTATGCTGGGATTTCCTAAGAAGAACAATGGTCCATGCTACAACACTAGAAGAAATAACAATGAGTTTAATAACCAAAGAAAGAGATGATCTATGAAATGATCTTAATGGAAGAGATGAAAGAAGAAGAAGAGATGCTCCAAGTGATCATAAAGAAGACCATAGTCCTCAAAAGAAGTCAAGAAACACTAGGTATGAAAGTAATGTTGCTAAACTATCTGAATATATTATGGTTTCTACACTTTCTAGTTCCTCTCCTCTAGATACTTGGGATATTTGGTTGGTTGATAGTGGGGCCTTTCATCATTTCTCTGGGTATAAGGAAATTCTATCTAATTTGGTAAAGTGGGAGTCAAGTTTGAAAATTATTGTTGGAGACAGCTCCACTCGTTGTTAAAGGTTTTAGGTCTGTTAAATTTCATTTAGATTTTGGGGAATCTATTTTTCTTCATGATGTGATGTATATTTTGGGGTTGAAAAATAATTTGGTATCTATATCTTCTTTGGAAGGAAAATGGATGAGGGTTTCCTTCATCAAGGGAAAAGTACTTGGCCTGTAGGATCCTCTATGAGAGATTCATTCACATTGGGATTTAGATTTAAAGGACTCTATAGAGTCACTAGAAGACCTCTTCTAGCATTGTTCTATGATACTAATCACCAAAATGAAATATGGCACCAAATATTGGCCCATATACATTATGATTCTCTCCCGAAATTAAAGAAAATGGTCTCTTGAATTCACAATGTTCAAGCCCATCATGATGGAGTATGTCCTGGATGTGCCAGTGGAAAGAAGACAAGGGGACCATTCCCTCTAGTTAAAAGAAGACAAAATACATCCTCCATCTCATTCATTTTAACATATGTGGTTTGATGCTTGTACACTCTCTTGTTGGCCATCTCTACTACATAACCTTCATTAATTATTTCTCAAGGAAGACTTGGATATATTACTTGAAGAATAAGGATGAGGCCCTCAATTTTTTCAAGAATTTCAAGGCTTTATTTGAAAATCAAATAGGGAAGAAAATTAAGATTTCCAGGTCTGATAATTGTGGAGAGCACATTTCAAACAAGTTCATTGATTTTTTCAAGAAGGAAGGTATCAAGAAGGAGACAATTGTGCCCTACAATCCCAAACAAAATGGAGTAGTTGAAAAGAAGAAAATGCATATTATTGAAGATTCTTGTGCCATGCTCCATGATCAAAATTTGTTGAAGGTTCTTTGGGGAGAAGCTACTAATGCAGTTGTATATGTTCAAAATAGGGTGCCTCATTAAGCATTGGACAACAAGACTCTTGAAAAAGTATTCATAAGTGTCAAGCCTAATGTTGGTCATCTCTGTATATTTGGATGCCCCGTATATTTCCATGTGTCAAACAACAAGAGGAACAAGCTGGAAGCTACATGAAGAAAACGTACATTTGTTGGATATTGTGAATATTATAAAGCATTTATAATATATATTCCTAGTCAAGGAAGCTTGAAATTAGTAGGGATGTAACATTCAATGAAGTTGCCACCCTTGGGAAAGCAAGGGACCTTCCTCCACCTCCTCCTCCTGAGAAGAAGAATGATGATATGGATATTTTAGAATGTCCATCCATGCTTGAATCTGAGAGAGACATTTTTGATGATCCCATGGATCCCATGGACCCTTTGGATACTCCTTGATGTGACCCCCCTACTAGGAAGAGACCACTTTGGCTTCATGAAAACCTACAAGATGGCGAAAGACACATTCCTGCTAGAATATCATTTAAAGAAAGCAAGAAGCCACATAGGTACTAGAGATATGTAACAACTATGAAAAATATGATTCAAGTTGAGCCTCACACCTTTTAAGAAGTTGTTAAAGAAAAATTATGGAAGGATCTTATGGCCAAAGAGTACAAATCGATTATGAATAATGACGTATGGAATTTTTGTGCCAAGACCGAAGGGGAAATCTGTTGTGACTTCAAAATGGTTATTCAAGATCAAGCATGGAGTTGATGGAAGTATTGAGAAATATAAGGCAAGGTTAGTGGCGTGAGGATTCTCCCAAAAAGAGGGAGAATATTACGATGATATATTTGATCTTGTGGTTTGGTACAACACCACTCGTTCAATAGTTTCTCTTACTATAAGTCAAGGATGGAGCCTTCATCAGATGGATGTGAAGACAACATTCCTTCATGGGATGTTACAAGAAGAAGTGTATGTTGAGTATCCATAGGGATTTGAAGTAGAGGATCAAAAGACAAATGTTTGAAGGTTGAAGAAGGAATTTTATGGTTTGAAGCAAGCCCCTAGAGCATGGTATGACCACATAGATAGTTACTTGATGAAACTTGGATTCAAAAGAATAAGCGTTGACCTTAATCTCTACTTCAAAGTGGTTCAAGTTATTCCACTGATTTTTGTTTTATATGCTGATGACCTATTCTTGACAGCTAGTGATCCCTTGATGATTGATTGTAAGAGGGAGATAGCCTATGAATTCAAAATGAAGGACCTTGGCCTCATACACTACTTCCTAGGTCTTGAGGTGTGGCAAAGGGCCTGTGAGATTTTCCTCTCACAAGACAAATATGTTGTGAATCTATTGGAAACATTTGTAATGTCAGAATGTAAGTCCTTAGCCACACCGATGGAAATTAATTTCAAGAAGTTGCGTGGAGAAGAAGCAAGACCCGATTTGGAAAATCCATCCAAGTATAGGCAATTGATTAGGGTTTTGATGTTAGTGAACACTTGTCTAGACATTTGCTATGCAATGAACATATTGGGTCAATTCATGACCGATCCTCATCATGCACATTGGATTTCTTCCAAACAAATTTTCAGATACTTGCATTGGACGATCACCCTTGGTTTGAGATACTTTGCCAGAGATGTTCGAATTCATGGATAAACCGATGCAAACTAGGAATGAAATGTTGTTGATAGGGAGAGTACTTCTGGATTTTTTTTAGTCTTGGATATATCATGATATCTTGAATGGGTAGGAAATAGAAGTTCATAGCATTAAACACCACTAAGGTAGGGTATATTTCCGCTAGCATGGCTAGTTGTGAAGTAGTTTGGTTGCGGAAGCTTTTTGGAGAGTTGTTTGAGTAGGTACTAGACACTACCATGATATAATGGGACAACAAGAGTGGGATGAAACTAGTGGAGAATACCATGTTTTATGATAAGTCCAAGAATATAGAGATCTGATATCATTACATTCAAGACATGGTGGAAAGAGAATCCATTAGACTGCATCACATATCAAAAAATGAATAGATTGTAGATATTCTCACCAAGGATTTTCCGAAAGGGAAGTTCTTGGCCTTTAGAAAGAAGCTTGGACTGATGGATGTGACCCCTCCTGATAAGGGGTATTAGTGATCGAGAACAGTAGGCATAGCTCTTCCCCCTTGGTTGAGCTACCCAAGGAGTGAATGGAGGGTTGAAGGATCTTAGGGTTAAGGGATCTCTACACAATAAGGTATCACCCCTATATATATATATATATATATATATATATATATTATAATATATATATATATATATATATCACATATAGGGTGGAAGACATAGCTCCCTTATCTTGGTCAAGCAGAGTATACCCCAATTGGAATCATACCATAAGTTGGCCTTGTTGGGATTGTAGCTCCCCATCTGGCCAAAATGTTGAGAAATATTGGGGGTGTGTGATCCTTACCTTTGGTAAGTCGAGTATCTCACCCAAGCTCAATTATGATGCAAGTGTTCTACCGCATGAATCTTGAGGGTCATTATTGGGAAGATCAGGAGGCAATAGGATGAATGAGATATTGTATCTCACCTATAGCTTGACATAGGGTAGAAAACATATGCTCCCCTATGAGTTGACTTGGGGTGAGAGTGTCTCATAGGACCTTCCCCACCATCATGGACATGAGGTGAGAGTGTCCCATATGACCTTCCTCATTGTCATGAGAGGTTGGTACCTATATCTCCCCGATGATTCTTATTATTTAGATTCGAGAATGTTTTAGTAGATAGAGTTGAGTAGAGATGAAACATGAGATGATGACAAATACTTATGATGATCACATGATGAAGTTGGAAATTTTCCCTAGCTGAGAGGGATTGTTAATTTAATAACTCAGTAATAAATTCAAACCATGGGACTAGATTCCTCTTTTCAAGAGGACCAATTTTGAGCTTTGAGGCATTGAATGTGGACAAGGAAAAGTGTATTTTTGAAGTGAAGCCCACAATGTCACATTTGATCAGGTCGGCCCTAAATCAAATTGGACACCCTTGAAAGCATATAAATACAAGTCAAGTGACCCTCATTTGGAAATTATAATCAAAATCTCTCTTCTTTGCATTGATTCACATAGGTCTGAAGTGAATTCATGGATATTGGTTTGTATATGTCCGAAATTGTAGTGTATGAAGCTCGCACGTGTGATTAAGGATTTTGGGGTCCAACCACAAGGTTGTGACAAGAAATTGTTGGTTGTAACCACATGCACATATGCCTATTTGTGCGCTTGGAAAGTTTCAACTGCACACACATCCCTATCTCCCCGTGTGGATGGGACTTATGGTTTTAGTTTGATAGTTGACCGTAGGCTAGAAAGTTATCTCTGATTAGTACTACTATTGTGATCATATTTTTGGATATTGTTTGGTTGATTTTGCTAGATGATTTCGTATTGGCTTATTGTACTCTCTGCTGAACATTTTATGTCAATTTGATAGAAAAAGAATTACAAAGGGTTTGCCCCATTGTGGGGTTTACCTTGGTCATTGACCAAATTTGGTGTCTCTTGTTGATGCGTTGTTTCTATCCTATTGTCATTTCATTTACTTGTTTAATTTAAATTAGCTAATTAGTGATATTATAATTAATATTATAATATAGAGTGATATTTTATATCTTAAAATTATTTAATTAAGATTATGTATTAATAGTTAATATATAGTTATTAATGTCAAAGGATTTTAACTCAAGTGGTTTGGTGAACAATTTATATTTGGGTTCAATTCTCCAGATTTGTTACAACTAGCATGTTTGTGGGATTTATGAAATAGTTCTAACTAGTCTAATAGTGGTAACCAATATTTTGAAGTTACCTGTTCTCCAAAAATTCTCGTCCTGGATAGTATATATATATATAGATTACCTGGGACAAGAATTTTTGGAGAATTGGTAACTTCGAAATATCGATTGCCACTATTAAACTATATATATAATCAATCTTAGTTAATTATGTCTAGTTATATTAAACATGAATGTGATGGATAAAATTTTGTGTTGTTTTTTTTGGTTTATAAATTAGTTAAACGACAAAAAATCAACAAAAATTGTAGTCTTTTTTCCATAAAAATATTAGCTAATCCACCTTTATAGAGTTATAAAGTTAGAAAAACTAGGAAACTTAGCAAAAGCTAAAAAAAAATGGAGTCTCACTCACAGTTGCACAATAACATCTCAAATCTACCCATTAATAACATAGTAGATAAATTAAATTCAGTAATTAAAAAACAAAAATAATAAATTTTGTTAATGTAACATGTTGGAAGCCTAGGAAAAATAATAAGTGGAGGGAGCAGGGGGGGTGGGTGGGGTGCTGAATCAATATTCTATAAATTTTAACAAATATGTAGCTAATTAAACACATTCAATAATACAATAATGCACCAATCACATCAAGCTTGAACACATGAAATTTACGTGGAAACCCATATGAGAGAAAAGCACAAATATTCTTTTGATTATAATGTGAATGCAAGTACCAAGTTCAATTCACATCAAAGTTTGTGGACACCAACCTACATGAGAGACCAACCCCCTTTTCTTTGCAAGCACCCACTTGCTAGAGGCAACCCCGACTATTTGCAAACATTAACTTGCTTCAACCCTCATATCCCTTTTTCATTCATTTTCAACCTCATATTTAATGCAGATTTATCATAAAATCATATTAACATCAAATTAAATTCTCATATTTGTTCTAAACTTCAAACATTTTCCCAACAAAAACCTCTCTACCTATAATTATTTGATTCAATTGAATTTTCACAACACCATAATAGCTTCAGATTTCAATCACATTACACAACTCTATTTTAGACTTCACAATGAGATTTTCACAAAGTGGCACACAACATCTCCACCACTCCACTACATTTCTCTTTGTTTTTCTTGATTTTAACGAATGTTCTTGTAAATGTGCACTAAGCTCCTACTTATTGATTTGCATTTATAATTTTACTATGTTTATTACCATGGGTATCAATACATAGTTTTTACCCATGGTATTTCAACTTGGCTTCGTCACACATAAATCAACTTCACTTGGTTGCTAATCCACTCAGTTTAATTTATAAAACATTGCTCTTTCTCATTGTTCTTCAAGAACTACAACACATCAACCTACTCACAATAGTCTTCATTTTACATAAGAGAGAATAATAGTTCCTCTATCTATCCACTAAAGCTACCTCTCATCAATGTGCATGATACTACTACCTTGCACACCATTTTATTTCTTTTTGTAGATGTAAAACTCTAGGTCGCTTGTCTATATCAAGCCTAATTTTATTTTGACCCCCTTTAACTAATTTGGCTTCCAAAACACCAAAATTTTAGGCCATTGCAGCTGCACAAAATTCTTATGTCTTGCCACAAGTGATCTCTAGTGAGAACCACAACCTTAATAGGTCTATTGAAGCTCAGGAATCAGGGATCCCACTTCCTTTTGTGTGTTGTTGTGGCCTTATTGTTGATGGCCCAATGTGCATAGTTTCCCGCCACTTAATCCTTAGTACCCTATGATCTCAACTATATTTCATGTTCAAATGTTGATTGCGGCTATATTTGGTGCTTTACCACTAATCCTATGTGACCTTAGTGGTGACCATGGCCTAAACAACCCTCATTGCTAGTTGGTCATTGTTCACTACTCGATGATTACAACTTTCTCCAGACAAGTTCTTCAATGGACAAAAACATCACTTTCCTATTTGCTATAGATGACATAAATTACTCCGTTTATCAACCATCGCTCCTTGTTCTACTATCTTGTTAACCACTGCTTGTTGGCTAAGTTCATTGTTGTTCTGAAGTTTTGATGGCTTGGTGCCTTAGTAGGCTAGTCAGGGACCAACATGCCATGTCACCTGTCATAAAGTCTGACATGTCAACTACTACAACTAGTAAGAATGTGCCACACATCCTCCTACCCAAATGTGCCTACCACGTGTTACTCTCCATTGGGCCCACCCAAATTCCTAATTCACCTATCACATCTCACCCCCACATGTTGATTCATCATCATCTAAGCCACGTGTGCTACATTGTGGCATCCACATGACATCCATGTCAAATGTTCCATCAACCTCTGATGTTTGCTATTCACTATTTTGTTAGCCATCGCTCTATTGTGCACAAATAAAAAACTTAATCGATGGGTTGATATATGCTTGGGTGCTTCCCTCTAAGCTCCTTATGATCGGGAACTGTGACCAACAAATTGTCGGTTCACCACTCGTTTGTTATTAGTGCTCCCTCTTTCACTTGTATTTTGAGTTTTTTGTGCCAATTCACTGAGGGTGGAAACCTGTTGTTGCTAGCCTATTGCCCTTTATGACCATGAGTGAAAACTAGGGGCTTTTCCTTTACGTCCCTTGGCATTCTTGGCCATTTTTTTCGTAGCTTACCTATTGATGGCTCAATTTTCGATATATGATATCTGACAATCTTGTTTAACCCCTTTTCTTTATAATTTGAACTTATTGATCGATGAACTAATTTGATATTCTTGGCCTTGTTCTATTAACATCAATGTCTATTATTGTCAACAATCTCCACCTTTTGCATTGATGGAAATATCCTTTGTGTGCTAGTTTGGAATTATAACTTGGTACAAACTTCTACTTCTGTGATGTTCATTATGCCAAACTCTCCAATGCCAAATTACTCCCCCTTTGACATCAATGGAAAAGGGTTCATGATATTGTGGTGTTCCCATTTCCAAATCCCATTATGATGCATTCAAGATGGACTTCTAGGGTTGGTGGAAACCAATTTACAAGAGCCATACTATGTCAATAGAGGTGCTAAAGGGGTTTTGAGGTGTTTTATGGGGGCTGACAAGGATCAAAAACTGTATTTCACTATCAGGGTAAGTTTCACACAACTTATTCTTGGTTCCATTGCATTCCAACAATTCTCGTAAAATGGGGTTATTACTGAGCCTAACTTAACTAAATATGCTTAAGGTGTCCTTTTGGGAAGAATATTTGATGAAACACCTTAGTATAATATCTCATTGGAACTCGAACAAATAGATCTATAGAATGGGATGGTGAAAAGTGATTTTCAATGTCTTGCGAGATCGTAGAGTCAAACTTGCCATTTTTCCTAGAGTAAAAGTGATTTTAATTTGTCACTTAATCAAATAAAAAGGGGAAAATTATTAATTGAGGAAATATGCCAAGTGACTCAAATAAAATAAAATAAAAAGTCACTTAAGATAGGAATAAGAGAAGGCTCTAGAGTGGGAAATAAAATAATAAAATAAACGCTTCTAGAAGGTTGGAGAGGGATCCATTAGATCCATAAGAGGAGGAGAAGTAGGTCATATGGGACATCTTGGTTTGGTTGTATTTTCTGATTGGAGAGGTTTGGAGAACTAGGTTCTCAACTTTAGTATCCCTAGGACAAAAACCCTTGTGTTATTTGGTGAGTGTGGACGAAAACCCATCTCATCCCTTGGTGAATTCATTCATAATGCATTGCAATTCTAGTTTGGAGAAACTAGATTCAATTTACAACAATTTGGAGGATTTCGTCTCATCCATATACTCTTTTGTATTAGCAAGTATTTTTTGATTTCATAATAAAGATAAGGCTGAGATTCACAGCCTGTGTTTCCTATCTATTTTGAGTTGTAGTTTTATGTTTCTAAGTTTTGCTAATAATTTCATGTGAATTTTGTGTAATTTGATTGAAAACAATTGTGACATAATTTTCTAAATAAAAACCATGAATATTTAATGAAAATATTAAAGGGAATATTATAATATCCCAAAATTCCTAATTTTTTAACAAAATGTAATATATAAGGTATTGATGTGAATATTATAATAAGGAATTAGTAGGTTGAAAATTTATTAGACCATGGATGAGTCATTGAGATGTTTCATAGCCCATTGTGTTGAACCTCTCTCAAAAGAATTTGGACGATGATAATTTTTGAAGGGCTTAGATTTGGAAAAGATGAAGAGGAAAAGTAAAAGCAATCTCCTAAACTCCCAAGAAAGAGTAGAAATAAATGCGAAGAGAGTAGATCTATTTTGAATGTCAGAGAGCATGGACTCCAAATCACATATGTATGATTAAAAGGGGAAGAGAAGCATATGAGTTTGCAAAAATTGAAGAAGAGAAAGAAGTGACAAAGAACTCAATTTGATTGATTGTGGAAAGGGTTGAAGCATCCATGGTTGGGAAGGAGTCACATGAGGAACACTCTAGCTTGCATGATCATGGGGAGAGGTGTGACTCAAAAAAATTTATGAGGATCTTGAGGATCAAGAGGCATTATGAGGATGAACAATATTATTGTGAAGAGCCCATTGAATTCTTAGGTGATAGTGATGGATGCGATGGGTTATTCTACTACTTTCTAGGAAGAAACCCTTAAAGGACATGAGGAACAATGTGAATATGTTGATAACAATTCAACTAGGCATCTATATTTCGTGTTTGGAAATTGAAAGCATGAGGAAGAGGAGATAAATGAAACTCCTAATGACCATCAGGTTATTTCCATGTGTGAAGAAGGAATTCAAGATTTGAAGGATGAACCTCTAATGATGATCATGCATAAAGGAGTGTGATTCAAATGAGGATGATATGCATGGTGTGCATGATGAGCCATCTTTGGAGAGGTGGTTGAAGGCTCAAGCTGGAGACATGGTGGAGGTGGTTGAGCATCCATGTTTGGGTCCTGTTGTACCTATTTCTTGAAGACAATTCTTGGCTAGGAAATTATGCTAAGAAATCAACTCAACCTACTTTAGGCTCAAGCTAGCCCTTGAACTAGAAGGAAATACATATTTAAAATCTAAATTCACAAAATTATCCTCATGTATTGTATTAACTAACTTTAGAACTAGTACAACTTCATATCATACCAATGCTCATGTTCCAGAGTTTTCTCTATGGATGAAACTTATCTGAAGTAGATCCACTGAAATTTATTTCCATAACAACTCCTCTCATGAACAATAATTTTAATGGTGAGTACATCTCAAGGAGATGAAAATAGCTAAGAAAGTTGGTATATTTTTTATAAAGATCAAAAAGTTTAACTATCATGTTTCCAAGAAAATGTTACAACATAGGATCCAACTGGGGATTTCTCCCGCTTGTGGGATGAAAAAAAATGTAGTCTAAGTGCTTTGAATCCTTTTGTCATGGTGTCATGCCACATCAATTATTATTGGCTTTACAAGTGACTTGCAACCTATGACTTGAAACTTATAACGTGTGAAATGAAACCTGTAACTTGCTTTACTCAAACTAAAATAATCCACATCCTACAAACTGAAGTTGAAGAAATTTTTTTATTCAAACACACACCCCTACTCTATTCAACTGAAACTCTTCCCTGTTAAGTATAATCAAATCTCCACTATACTAGGTGAGGAGTGGATTATCTAACAAACCAACGTGCATACAACTGAGAAAATGAAAATAATTATAGGATGAAACAAAAATTCCATGAGTAGCTTATAGTTACGACTACAAATAAGTATCTTGCTAAAAGATGAAAAATTGAAGAACTTTGAAGACTCCATCTTCTATAGATATTTGATATTTTTTATCACTACTGATAGAAAGAGAATTAATATGTTGATTTCCCTTGACATTTTGAAACTAGTGAAATCTTCGACCCATGAAATCACCACAAAGTGGAGCTACTAGGTGAAAGAAATGTAGCCAATGTTCATTGTATAATCGTTGTTCACTATAAAAAAATAGATATAGTTTATTATTTTTTTCATGGGGAAATATCTCCTCATTATTCATTTCCCCAACAATGGCATAAAATGTTGTATCTATTTCTTGAAGACAATTTTTGGCTAGCACACTATCATAGGAAATCAACTCAACCTAATTTAAGATCGAGATGGCCCTTGGACCAGAAGGAAATCTAGAGATTTCAAATCTGAATGCACAATACAATTGTCATGTATTGTATTAACAACCTTGAGAACTAGTACAACTCAACATCATATCACTGCTCATGTTCCAAAATTTTATTTGAGGTTGAAGCTTATCTCAGGTATATCCATTGAAATTTCTTTCTAGAACAATTGCTCTCTTGACCAATATTGTTAATGGTGAGTACATCTAAAGGAGATGAAAGCATCTAAGGATGTTGAAATATTTTTGAAGAAGCTAAAAAAATTTAATTGTTTCATTTCCCCAAGAAAATGTTACAACATATCCACCCATCAATGATGTGGAAATAGATGTTTCTAGGATAAGATTAAGCATTTCAAGACAAATTTTATGGCATTGAAGAAAAATATCCAGATAACATGAGGCACCATATTGCAACAAAACATTAAAATTTAGGAGCTTAGAGTGGTGTGTTTTGAGTCAGTGACCAAGTTATCTAGCATTGAGGGATAACTGATGTTCATAGCGAGGAAACAAGAGGATTATACATTTGATATATATAGAAACCCTATTCAGGAGTACATAGATAGGGCCCACAACACTTTTATTCCACCTGTTAGAATCAGTCTAGTTATCCCTCCGTCAGAGATCAAAGCTCTTTCTGCATTTCATGTTCAGGTGTCCCATCAGTTTTGATCAGTTGCATTTTGTTAGGCATGCCATAACTTTGACAGAATGGTTTGTGTCACTCATTCCCCTCATGCATGGCACTGCTGGTTCAGGTCTAGTCATAAAGCCTCAAAGGTCATTATTTCAAAATTTTAGGTCTGAGGTCTAGGGTTGGGTCATTTTGTGTTGCAAAGTCCAAAAAGACCAGCAGGCCAGAGGGATGTCTTTGATAGATAGTCACTTCAATAATTTTCATCATTGTACAGATAAAGTATGACTTCTCTTCAAAACTCCGTTTTGAAGATAAGTCATCATCTCATTTTTGTAAAAAAAATTCAAAAATTTCAATCCTTGAAACGTCCAAGCGCAGCCTTGGTCTCCTTTGCTAGAGCATATCACAGCTAACCCTGCAAAAAATTATCAAAGAAAATCATTATTTCAACCAAATTTAAGGAGGAAACCAAAAAGGTCAGAGTCTATTAATTCTGAAAAAGTGTCAATGACAAAACATAATAAAATGGGTTATGGACCAAGAAAAAATCAAAAGAGAGTCTATATGAAGATATTTCACATCATTTGCAGCCCATTCCACATTCCAAGAGTGAAGAGCATCGTTCCAAAGCGATCTTGTGAGTTTGTATGCAAATTGGAGCATTTTTAGGGCGCGCGACACATCAGGTTGGGCGTGCGACGCATCAGGGGCGCGTGGCGCATCAAGAAACAAAGTGCAGTGGAAAATTGCACGCGCGCAGCGCATCAGAGGCGCGCGGCGCGTTGGGTGAGGCGCGCGGCACACTGGGGTTTAAGCCCAAACTTGGTCCGGAAAAACACCAAAACACCTACTCTCAAGCACAAATTCACAGGTAGGCTTATATCCATGGCTTATTCTTGGTTTTTGAACGGTTAATGTAAAGGATTTATGATATATTTGCCCTAGAAAATCAAGTGGAAAACCCTCCTTTGTCCATTAAATTGCTGTAATAATTTGAATGCAAAAATTGCTGAAGGGTTTCAAAAACTAAATGTTACCAAGGTTATCATTTTTTCCTACTTCCTTTTGTTTCCCATCCCCTATATTCACCATTATTTTCCCCAATAATTCCCTCATAAACCCTACAATATCCTCCCTCAAATCCTAATCCCTCACTTCTATTACAAACACATGATCCCTACCTCATCCCAAAACCCTAAAAATCCAAGATTTCCATGTCCCTTCCCTTCTCTAAATTCCTTGTTTTATTTCCATTTTCCCCATTTCTCTAATGTTTTCCCTTTCCTAATATTCCCTTGTACATTTGTGTCCCCTTGGTCACAACATTTTTAGAAGCAAAAGAAACAGTTTACAATCAATTGTGCACACAGTTATACATCAGCATATATATATTCCAGCTATCTTGTTTCTAAAGACATGTCAGAGACCGAGTCAGTATATCAGCAGGAGTATGATAGTGATTCTACACCGGTGGTAAATGTGCCAAATGTGCCAAGGAGGTATCACAAAGGTGGAAAAAGTGGTCAGCATGTTAGAGAGGAGCCTATTTCTTTGGCTCAATTGCAAGCTTGCCCACTTGCAATGGATTGTTTTCGGCGCCAATCATGTTTCCAATACTGTGAGATGATCTCACAAACTCAGCATCATCAAGAACTAGTCTGTTTATTTGTTCTAAATTTACAGGATGGTCATGTAAACCTTGCCGGAGTGAATTTCACCTTGTCACCCGAGACTATTGCTCAGGCCACCGGGATACCAAATGTAGGGGAGGAATGGAGCAAACGCTGGATGCTAGACAGATTTTACTATGAGCCATATATCAAGCCTGGGTATATGAGACACTTGAGCGCAACTTGTCCTTTCAGATTCTTGAAAGATGAGTTTGCACCATTGATGAAAATCATCATTCGGTATTTTAGTTGCGAGGGCAGATTCTCACGTCTCTATGCGTACCATGTTCGTTTGTTGATGCATTTCACAAGGGTACGTATGATGAACATTCCATTTTTCATGTGTCGCAACATAGAGAGGATGGTTCCTTTAGTACAAAGGAAAATCCGAGCACATCAACATAGGAGCATATATCATTATGCATTGATCAAAATCATAGTGATGCATCAGTTGGCACAACAGGGTATTACTTGGGAGGATTTCATCTCCCGTGATTACTTTGCCACCCTACAGCCTCCTCCAGAGATAGTTCATAATGAGGGAGGGCCTTCACAGTAGTTTGACATTCCTGAGACCGAGCATGTTGATGCTCCAGCATATGTGACATATCAGAGAGGCCACAGGGCCTTATTTGCATCTGCGCAACGAGTACTATCTCCACCCGGGGTGGAAGGGGTCTCGTTGACATCATCATCACAACGAGTATTATCTCCACATCATGTGGAAGGGGTCTTGCCTCTGTCTTCAGCACAGGTACAGATTCAGGATAGGGGCAAAAGACCCATGTTTGATGAGGGTCCTTCAGGAGGTCAGGACATGGGTATCATTGATGTTGATGCTAGCTCTCCTAACTTAGAGCTAAAGGAGATCATCCGAGAGCAAAGGGCTGAGAATGAGTTGTTGCAAAAGAAATTGCAGATGGATAAGTGGGTGATCAACTACTTGGAGCAGTGCAACAAACAACTGGAAGATGAGCATACACTTTATGAGCTGCGGAAGATCTGGGAAGACTGAGAATTGGCCCGAAGGAGACCCAGTGATTTGACACCTATTGATCGAGAATCAATGCTCATCTGGGTAAACACTCATTTGGAGAAGTTGTTGGTGAAGGCAAACAGAGACAAAGACATTCTTCCTCATATGAAAACTCACTATTGGGCTCACATGCATGTTTGCAAAGCGAAAATGAAGATCCTAAAGAGGCGTTTGAGCAAAGCGCTAAAGCGACGGAGAAAGCCCGATCCACTCCAAATTTTGTCCGAGGCTTCATTGGCGGGGCACAACACATGATAGAGGGTCTTCACTCCAAATTTGAGCAAATTCGAAGAAAATTTTGTCATTTTTAAATTTTTGTCTTGCAAAACAGGTTTTTTGGCTCAACGCGTAGCGCGGAGCGTGCGACCCATAAGATGGGGAGGTCCAAATCACAAATGGCTTGTAGTTTTGGATTTTTCATGATGAATTATACATGCTCAGCCATTTCCAAAGCATTTCATCAAGTTCTGGATGACCAAAAGGCTAAAAAACATCATGAAAATCACCTTTCTGCCACTTTTTGCACAGCAGGAAGTACTTCCAGGAGAATGCACTTTTGGAGGGTCAAATGGACACCAAATTGGAAAATTCCACTTGGGTTAGAAAGTAGACATCCAAGGCTTTCCAACAAGCCAACCTGAGCTCAATTTTTATGCTATAAAGTGCCCCAAAAATAGGTGGAAAGGCGCATGGTTCACAGGGCTCAGGCGCGCGGCGCACAGGGTTTTTTGACAGTTTTTATCCTCAGCTCAGCAAATGAAGCCAGTTTGACCAGTTTTGACTTGTGATGTGATTTTTCACCCCTCTTGATGTAATTAATGAAACATTATGTTGATTTGAAACTTATTTACCTATTCTAGATGATTCATTCAGAAAATAGCAAAAATTTAATGAATGAATTGGTTTCCTAGCTTATAGAGGCAAGTTGTTTTGACTACCTAGATTGTAGTGCTTTGTTTATAATTGGTTGAAACAGCTCCTAGGATGATGAGCTCGACCCATAGAGGCAAGGGAATGTGTTGGCTTGCCTATATTATGTATTTTCTTAGTCATTTTCAGGGTTGGACTCTTGGGAATAGCTTGACACTCTATTGTACATATCTTATTTGCATTTTTGGCAAAGGAAAGACCAGGGTTTTGCAGCACTATTTGGGATTCATGTGGCTTTATGTGTTGATGGTGTGCTTCTTTCAGTATTTGTAAGTTTTTTATGTGTATCGATTTCCTTCTCTTATCTTCTGCAATTGAACAAAAGAAGTGTTAAGGTAGAATCCATAATTTGCTATGCTTTGCCTTTAAGTTTGTTTGATTTTTCATGTTTTCATCTGTTTATGGAGAATCCTTGAAAGTTCCTTGCTATCCTTAACCTCTCACCACTCATATCTATCCATTCATTCTCTTTAAAGGCATCAAAACAATCGCCTATCTTTTCCCAAGTAGACCTTTACAAAAACTGTGCCTCATCCCCGCACCCAAAATTGCCTTTCCCTTGAATTCAACAAAACTTCAAAAAATCAATTTCAAACTCCTTGTACTTCATACCTAGCCTAAAATTAGTTATCAATTCATTCATCTCGACCTCATTGATTACCTTTTGCCGAGATTGACTCAGAGAGAGCCCTCTCCTGTCCTCGTAGGGCTAGCTACGAGGCTGAGCGTGGTTTGATGTAGCCTTGGATTTTACCTTATTTCAGCCTAAGGTAGATTTGAGCACTAACAAGTTCTCTTGGAAATTTTTTAAACAACTGTTTCTTCCATTAACTCCAAGAATGCCCATGAAATACGACCTTCTGCCAATGCATTGTCCACATCGGACTTGAAATCCTATACAACTCTACATGTTGACCTTGTCAAATCTAGTCATCCATCAAAATGCATCTCCGCCATTGATATGGAGCCTCCAAATCCTACGGTCATCGTCCATATCGAGTGCATAAGGGTGTTTTTCTCTCTCTTCCACCAGACGTGTGGCACCCATTGTGTGGCATCGGGCAGGACTTGGTTGAAACCACTTACCGCTCGAAGCCCTTGCGATATTTTGCTGGTTTTTGTGGGACCCCGCTTCTGATGAAACCAGAATGATATCCATTACAATTTATGATTTTTTGGGTCCGGGGGCTTACGACCCTTCCTTCTTTGAGGGGTTTTCCCTATGATATGTGAAACTACTCCCGTTCCTTAAAATGGCCTCTAGTTTTGCTAATTCGCAACAACACACTTGACCGACGGTCCTCGTTGCTCCACGCTAATCACCAATTGCAACTGTTACAAGGATACCTCCGAGAGCTTGATCTTTATAAGACTTGTAGCCTTTGGCATAATTTTAAAGAGTTCATGAAAACTTAGAGAGTGTTCTAGGATCCAATTTGGATCATTATCTATCTACGTGTTTCACATCCACATTTTGAGGAGACTTCACATTTTTTACAAAATTATTTACCAAAATTGACTAAGTTACTTCAATTCTACCCCTTGAGAGCCCATCCTAATAGGCCCCCAACACAAATATTGTGACTCACCCTCGAGTCACTCAGCTAGTTGTTCCACTTTCTAGCAAAGTTCACTAAATGCCTTGGTCAATCTCTGAAACTCCATAGTACTCTGTTATGCTGCTTGTTGTACCTCTTGGACCAATTTCTCTACGATTGACTCCTCTACTACAAGTTGCATAGTCCTCTAGGTCTATTGCATGTCCATCATCTTCTCATGAATGTTCTAGGAAAGTTGGTTGGCTTCCTCTATCTAAGGCTAAAGCCGGTCTCTTAGCAAATACTACTTTTTCTACAACTCTTGGATTTGTATCAACTTGGCCTTGCCTTCCTGAAAGTGCGCAAAGCACTGGACTGGCGCCAACATCCATGTCGTTGTACTGATCTCATCATATTTTTGTTGCGCTTCCCTGATTTCTGTGTTCAACTATTGCAGCGTAGGATCCTCTTGCAGTTGATCCCATAGGCCCATTTCCTAAGTGAAGAGCTGGTTACGACCCTAAACTGCGTCATCTAGTTGACCCATAGGCTGTTTTATAGTTTCACCTCTTTGTTCCCGAACTTCTGGCGGTGTGGTCAATTACAACTTCAACTGTAGATCAACTATTTTCATCCGAAAATTGAAAGTCACCTTATCGACTTTCTCCTTTGAAGCGCACATTGCAGCTGCCAATTTTCTCACTTTAGCTGAGGTCTCGACATCTTCTAGTATATTGAGGTCAGGCATGGACTTTTAGGCCTTCTCAATTTTTGTTATCAAGTTCTGGTGTTGTGTCTGCAATTCCTCCTGTTCCTTCAGTGCCTGAGTTTTTTCTGGGAAAAGTTGCTCATTGTTGACTTTAAACTCACTGATGATGGTGAGCGCATGTTGTCCTCTAATATTAAACTCATCTAAGACCCCTTAATGAAGTGCATGAAGGGTTTGGAGTGGTAGAATGACAAGGTTTAGTCCCATATCCTTCACTATGTTGAGCACAACATGATCCTCGTTTGATTTAGCATGGACTGATCCCTCTGGTAGAGCAACGGCTCTGAGTTCCAGAGTCCATTCAATCCCTATTACTGTGCCACTTCCCTATGTCAGGCTCGCTTTTGCTCCACTCAAATGCTTTACACCAATCTGAATCCTATTTGTTTGGATCTGTAATTCACGTAGATCCTTCTAGACACTCCCTAGAATCTATATGTATTGCTGCTCAAATTTCTGCAACACCTCTGTCGTTGTGTCTCATATCTTTTCATCGATCTCATCAAGATCGCCTTCTGTCAGTACCATGGGATATGGATGTGTCTTCTTGTTAGACTTATGTTTCTTTCATTGGCCACCTGTATGTTCCTATCTGCACTTCTTCAGGATGAAAGGAGTGCTCTGCCCCTCACCAACACCTCCTTTTTGCTCTGGAATTTCTTGTTCATCAGTGTGGTGGGAAGCAGACTTCTCACTCTCCTCAGCATCCTTCCATTCTTTTGTTGCCTTCTCTTTATCAACATGTTCTTCCTCCATACGTTCCTTCTCTACAATTGCCTTAGCAGCCTCCTTTTTCTTTTGTTCGGCCAAGTTGCACGTAAATTTCTAAGCAGTGTCCTTCCACTTCTACGTAGCAAAGCTTTCTACACCTTTCTTGGTTCCCACCTCCAGTGTTGTAGGTTCATGTCACTCTGGAGGCAAATACCCCACAACTTCCTGCACATCCATCTTGGACACTAAATAAGGCAACACATGCCAAGTTCCTTTTGGGTCCTTTCGCATGCAGATTGAGACCTTGTGAAAGTCAACATTGAACTCCGCGTAGGTTGTTAATTCCCCGAACAAGGTTGGGGACACACTTGGCCATTTATTGATCACCATCTAAAGGTCCATCTCTATTAGGACCTAGAAAATCTTCATTTCCATGATGTGTGCCACATCCTTTGTGGCCTAGAGCGAGGCGAACCTCGCGACCTCAAGCAAATCTTCCTTTTGTGGAGGAAATTGGTTGTCCACCAACAATCGCCACACAACTAATAAAATAGACAATAGAAATCAATCATAATGAAATGGCTTGCTTTCTTCTTGGGATTCTCGGTATTTTGCGAGGAATCTTGGTAGAGATACTTGGACCAATTATAATGCATGCCCTTCGCACATTGTGCAACAAGTGACACAAATGGCACCGAAACTTCGTTCATGTGGCACTTCCTCATAATCTTACCTACAAGAATATGGGAAGTGAACTGGACTACCTAGTCTTATATTAACATAATAGAGTATCCTCACAACTTCTTCACAAGACCATACTCCTTGTCCATTTTATCAGCTAGCTCCTTTCCCCCAGTTTTCCCTCCAAATTCTTTGGCAGGGTCTGCTCCTTTGTGGGGCAACTTCGTTATCTTGTGGATCAACATATATGTTATTGGAATAGGTTGCCCCAGTCACAGAATCCCATCGTGTACCAGCGTGAGGAGCTGGCGCACATAGAACGTATTCATAGGTGAGCGATGATAGTGCAGTACTAAAAGCATATTTAGTAGCCCCAAATGCTCAACGTCGTGGACCCACTTCATGGGTTCTAACTGTGTAACTCCTATTTCATCATAGTATGTCTTCATCATATACTTATGGGTCGCCAAATGTAGAATTGTTCATGATCCACGAGGTCTTGGTCCTCCATTTTCAATAGTGGGGTATGCGCAAGCTTAGGTCCTTCAAATGTAACCTACTCTGGCAGTAGGGGAGTGGATACTCCAAAGTTTCTTGAATCGGGATCCTTGGTCACTTTAGTTTTTCCCTTTCGCAAAGGGATGTACTCAAGAAGCATAGAGATAGGCTTGACCCCCTCGGCATTGACTTCTTCGAAACCTTGATACTCCTCTTCTTCTAAATCCACCACTTTTTCTAGTTTCTTGTCCTTTTTCTGCTTCGACTATGCCTCTGTATGCTTCCTTGATGACATTTGCACCAACACCTACTTCTTCTATTTTTCTTTCGTGGTTGATTGCTTTTCTTTCATGGCGGCCTTCTTTTCTTTTGTCATAGTTTGTTTCAGCCTAGGGGACCTCGATGTCATGGGCACAGCAGGCATAGCCTCCATACTAGATACATCAGTACCTTATGTGTCAGACATAGTTGCTTCAAAACTTATGGCTTTGGCGGGGTTGAAAGCAATCATCTTCTCAATGAGTAGCTCTCAAGATGTTGCAAAATAGTTTGCAAAGGTGGGGCATGTCACAAATTCTTGCCAGAATACTTGATTCATATGCGTTAGACAAAAAAATGCTCCAACAATTCTTAGAATACAAAGTGTTCTCTGTTGGACCAACACGTGTAATTTATAGGGGAATTCAAATTCAAATTTGACTATTCCCCCCATATTCAAATGATAAATGCGGCTTTGCTAGCATATCTTCAAAGAGTTTTTCATTAATTGTCACCTCCCCACTCCTCTTAATTGTTTTTTAGCCATCAAATCATGAATAGTAACTTCAATGATTATTTTCCTACTAGGATGCTCAACACCCTCCTCCATGGTGCAACGTCCTGAGTGTAGATTCATCTGGTGTATCCTCATCAATCTTCACGTAGCTAGCTTGTTGCCATGTCCTCCTGGTTGGGCAGTGTAGTTTATAGTCCCGTGCTCCCTTGCAACTGCCTGGAGCACTAAGACTGTCCTGCTACCATATAGGCATTGTGCAGGATCCCCTGTATCCTACTCCAATTCACTCTTCTCGGCTCCCCATTCAGCATCGCGAGCTGAACTATGCCACTGTATTTAATTTCCTTGACAATATATGGTCCTAACCAATGCATCTAGAATTTACTTGGAAATTTAGTGAACTTACTATCATATAACAACGTAAGATCATTTACCTTGAATGTGTGCATCTTGATATGGTGACCATGCCATGCTTTTTCACGTTCCTTATGTACTTGTTTCTAAAATCCTACCAAAAATCGGTCCTCATCTAACTCCATTAGCTTTGTAAGATGTTCCTTCAAGGCCTCACGATCCTCCATATCCGTCAAAGTTGCTATGTGCAAACTAGGCACAATGTACTCCATAGGCATCCTACTTCGACCCCATTGACTGATCTAAATCGCATCTTCCCTGTCAACTTCTTACAAGTTGTCCTATAGGCCCATAGTACTGGAGGTACACGCACATCCCATTCATTCCACTATGCATTACATACCTCTGTCAACACATTCTCTAAGATTTTGTTAAAAGCTTCTACAGTTTCATTTGCGTGTGGGTGATATGGTGTGCTCTTCTGATGGTAGACCTGGAATTCATCTATCAACGTGCTAATTGTTTGATTCAAAAAGTGCATTCCCCTACCACTCATTAATACCTTCGAGCATCTGAATAGTGTTAAGATGTGTTCAAATAAGAATTTTTTCTGTCGTAGACCCTATACAGTCCTTTACTTGTTGTGCTTCTACCCATGTGGTTTAATATTTCATTGTAGCTATAATGTAGCACGTGCCTGTTTTCTTTCCAAGGGATTGAATTTGCCCAATATAATCGATCACCTACTTCTCAAATTCCTACAAAGAGACCTGAGGATGTAGTAGTAGTTCATCCCTTCACGGCAGTCTACCAATTCACTGACATTCACGCACGCCTTACAATATGCTTTGGAGTCTTTGTACAATGTTGGCCACCATAATCCTACACGAAAAATATTTTGCATGGTTGCTTTCCCTAAATAGTGGCCTACCGTAGCTCCCCCATGAGCTTTGGTGAGAATACTATCATGCTCCAAATCTAGCACATATCTTCACAATATTTCATCTACCCCCATTTTGTACAAATGTCCCGCAATGACCGAAAAATATTATGCGTGAACTACTAATTATTTCTTCTGTTGATTCATATATCCTTCAAGAACCATCCCTATAGATAAGAAGTGAATAATGTCAGCAAAATGGTCATCAGCTACACATACCGCAAAGAGCTACACATTTGGCAACCCTTCCCCCAAATTATTGGGTGCTTCACCTATTTCAATTCTCGACAAATGGTAAGGTCCAGCATTCAGCCTCCCTAACTTCACAATGACTTCAAAACCATACTCCTGAAATAATAACAACCACCTGCAAATATTTCCCCCCAACAAAGGCTTGTTGACTAGGTACTTTAAGGTAGAATGAACTATATACATCTTGAAATTTCCTCCTAACAGATAATGCCTGAATTTTTGCAGTGCGTAGACCATGGCGAACCCCTCGCGCTCTATCGTTGAATAATTTTTCTCAGCCTTTGATAACTTCCTACTTGTGAAGGCTATAGGATGGTTCATTTCTCCTTCGCCTACTTGTGTTAGTACTGCACCCAGTGCAATGCAAGAAGCATCCACATGTACATGAAACTCTTTTTTCCAATTGAGATATACCAGGATTGGCACAGTCACCATATTTTCCTTTAACACATCCAAGTTGCGCTGACATTCTTCATCTCAATAGAATTTTACATCCTTCTTTAGTAATTTTTCCATGGGTGCGTAATTTGAGCATAAGATTTGATGAATTTTCTATAATATCCAATGTGTCTTAGCATCATGCGCAACTGCTTGACATTCCTAGGGGCCTCCAAGTTTACAACCACTGCAATCTTTGCAAGGTCAACCATCAACCTTTGCTTACACACAACAAGACCCAATAAGATCCCAAAAGGAACATGTAATATACATTTTTTCAAATTCATCATTATCTAGCATCTTCGACATGTATCCAACATAAGGTGCATACTTGCTACATGGCACTTCACCAAGCCAAACAACATCCAGTCATCTAAGTATACTTCCAGAAACTTATGAATGAATTCTTTGAACACTACTAGGATTACACAGGAAAATATTGCAGGCACATTCTCCAATCCAAATGACATAACAGTGTACTGAAATCACCCCCACTCCTTTGTGAAGGTGGTTTTGCTTCTATCCTTTAGGCAATCTTAATTTGATGATAATCATAAAACCTGTCAGTAAAGGAATAGGTCTTCTACCCTCCGACATTGTCTAACACTTCATTTGTAAATGGTGTCAGAAATGGATCGTGAACACATGCATCATTAAGCTTCTACAGATCTACGCAGATCCTTATTTCTGCCTTTTGTTTCTTCTCTTGGACTACCATCAGGCTCACCTAATCAGGCTCTTCAATAGTTTCTATAATACCCACCTCTAGAATTTTATCCAACTCATAGAAAACCTACTCCTTATACTTAGGACTAAGATGATAAGGCTTATGTTTAATAGGTTTCACATCCGGCTTCAACATGATCTTCATAACGCCCAAATCATGAAGTATGCCATTTAAATATGAAAACTTAGTGGGGAAGATATCCCGGTATTTGCAAAGTAATCTAACAACTTTTTCTACTATAGTGTCACCCAAATATTCTCCAATCTTCATAAACTTCGGTTCTTCTTCAGTGCCAATGTTTACTTGCCTTGTTTTCAAAGGTGCAGAAACATCTGGGTTCTCCACTTGCAGTCCTTCTACTTCGCGATGCCATTCTATCTCTAGATTATTGATATTCCCTGGGTCTTTTTCCTCCTCTTCAGTGGTAACATTATAGCATTTCAATCCGTGGCATAGCTGAGTGCTCCAATCCGGTTGGGTCCATTCCATTGGTTCCTTCGGTGTCCTGAAGATAATCGCTTTAATTCCTTGAAGCGCTTCATCGATGCTTGCAAACCCATCTTCAAAGCTGAAAATAAATAAGAAGCCTTCCTTCAATACATCCCATTCTGTAGTGTCATGGCAGAGCTCTGTTTTGAGATACCAGTTCATGGGGATTGTATCCAAGGTATGAAAAAATATACATACCCATTCTGGATGTGGTTTTGTCCCCCATGCCTTAGTCCAATTTTTTAGGTGATCATGTAGATCATCCCTCTAATTACACTTCTTAGTAATTCTTGTATGAGGATGGCCAAATCGTAACTTCATCATTCTCCTATAATCTCGCCATCCAGCAAAACTATGCTTATGCATACCCCACCATCATGCGGGTGTAGCATGCAGCACCAACTCCAATGCTTGAAAACGGTGGTCTTTTGGGACTTCATGCTCAAATTCATCTAAAACAATATCTACATCAGTCAAACCATCATAATAAGGTAACTTTCTTACCTCTGATAAAACACAACACAATGACTTTGTCATCATATTGCATCATAATGTAGAAACTTCATCTATGTGGTTTTGCCAATGCTCTAATTCCTCATCTAAATTAGAAGTGCAGGAACTCTCCCGATCCCATGCAATTAGTCCATCCACTGTTGGATTGATCCAATCCCGATCTCGTATTGTTATCTTGTAGATTTGATCCAGCTCATCATCACTCTCCACGTAATCATGGACTGGTTCAGTATAGTGCGCCCCTTCAGCAGGATTCAGTGGCACTATAACCATAAGCGACTTTCTTTTGAACGACATTGTCCTCTTCATCAAATTAATGACCCCATTCATATCAATAGCTCAATCAATTCCTAGGAGCGTGGGGTAAGGGTTACTGTCATCGACAACTTCTATAACCTCAAATTCTGCTACTGCACTCACACCTTTAATATCAACTATTACTCCATATAATCATCCCATGGGGATGATTTTCTACTGATTCACCATCATGAGCTAAATCAAAGACCACTATAGTGCAGGCCTCCCGATCCTTTCCCACGTCTGTTTCGGTAGAAAATTTGCATCGGACCCTAAATAAAAAATGACATGATCCATTTCATAATCATCTATCTGCATTGTTAGCCACATCTCACGTCCTATTTGTGCCTTATGCTTACCAACCTTTCTAACTATGTGCTGCTCGGTAGAAGTCTTTTCCTTATTGGCACAATTGTCTATTAAGTCTTGCAATCCTTCCACAACTTTTTTGCTGTGCAGTAACTTCATGCAGGTCTCCAAAAATGTAGTGAGTACGAAAGGATCAACCTCTTGTGCTACACTTTTCTCTGGTGTCTTGTCCTAGCTTCCTAAGGTGGAGGCCTCAGTGAATCTCTTCTTGGCTTCCATAAATATTTCCTTAGCATGATTAAGGTCAAAGGTGGCTTCTTTCTTAGGAGCTTTGCAGAACCATCCATCTTCTTCAGGTTTCTTACCTTTATCTGTGCCAGTCACCATACCACTTCTTAGTACAATATTAATACTATAATCTTCCTTGCAGAGCTCAATCCTCATCATTTGTAAATTTTGCATAGGCTATTGAGGCTTTATTTTCTTCTCTTGAATTTTAGCTATTAGCATTGGACATTCTTCTATGGCATGATCAAACTGTCTACAGTTTTTACACGAAGGGTGTGTAGGATTCAGGAAATCTCGCATGAAGTGCCTTGACTCTCCACAATTGTAGCAAATAATTTGACCGCGACCTCGATTAGGTCCTCCTCCTCATCCTCATCCTCATCTTTGAAAATCTTTGCATGCCCCTCCTGCACCTTGATCTGGATGCCAAATTTTTTCTTTCATACAGTAAGTAGGGGTTCTTTCCATCACCAGCTCATAGCTTCGACAATGGCACTTGTCATGGCCCATAGATTTACTGAAATTGTAGAATAGTTGTTGGGTGTCTGAACAAACTTCTGAAGTAAGCGGCAGTTATTTGTCACATGTTGTCTAGTAACTTGACAAATGGTGCGCCATACTGTATCCCCCTTTCTCCACCCGAATAGGGGTTCTGGCTTCAAGGGAACTGCCCCCCTATAATATAATTCACATATGCTAGACAATGATCTTTATCATGCACATGGCCCTTGCACTTTAGACACCAAACCTCTGCATGCACTTATGGCTTAGTCTCCCTTTCTTTATTTAGACTCTGTAATTCTAGGTGTAGGCTTGCTAACTGTGAATGAATCTGTTGTACCCCTCGGTTCGTATCCTGAATAGGTGATGTGTGCAGCCTCATCATGATCTCCAAGGATTTTTCCTGGATTGCTATCTTCTGTTGTGACAAAGAAATTCTTAAATGTAGCAAAATATAGGTGATAAACTAGTCATGATGTTGGCTATCTAAGATTTTCATGTTGGCCTATATGATATGGCACTTCAACCTTTGATCAAAGGCCCAAGGTGTCTCATTGACTCTCATTAGGATCTCCTTAAATTCAACTACTAACTACGCCTCAAATTTAGGCTTACTAAATTCTTTGTTCAAAATTGTATGAGTCTTTGCTAATGATTCATGAGGATTATCAATGCAATACTTAATGTAACAAGTCAGACGGTGATCTTGCAAGGCGGTAACCAACTACACCTTCTTTATATATCAACGGTGATTTGTTGCACTGTCCATACAACGTTCGCAAAAAACCATAATTGCTCTAGATCTTCACTTCATATGCCCTTGAATATCGGCTTCTTCATTGCGTTCGCCATGATGGCTAGTGGAGGTGGAGGCAGAGGTGTAGGTGGAGGTGGAGGTTGAGGTGGAGTGGATGGATGATATATCCTTGGGATATCCTAAATTATTAGTTGAATAGTGCTTCATGGCATAGTCTGCACTGCCCCTTCATCATCACTTGAAGGACATTCAATTAATGGGCTATACTCTGGTCCTGATTCTTCATGATTTCTAAAGAATCTTCCACTTCGCGTAGCTCCGAACATTAAGGTAATGGAATTACCCACTTTTCACATAATAACATTTTAACCCAAGTATTCAATGACCTTAAATACTTACCTCGTGGTCCTTTGAAGAATCTTTGTTATAGCTGACTGAGGTGTCAACTGCAAATTCCATAACAAATCCTCCCAAAATTTGATCAAGCCAATGATCGACAACCCACGCAATCTTATTTTTAGAGGCCTCTAGTCCTAGAATAAATTCTGGATTCCACACTATAGGACTATCGAGCTTCCACCTTCCTTGATTGTCTATCAATTTAGCTAACCACTCATATAGTTCAATTGGGAAAGTGCAGAAGAAGATTTCATGTACCTTTGTATACAAATACCTATTTAACCAATCCTCCTTCGACAGACACGTATTCTTGTTTTCTTGAACCGCAAACTCATGAATCTTCCAATATAACAACTTTTCAATATCTTTCTTAGTCAGATTCCAATGATGCGATAGCACACATCTCTATAAGCATATATCAATCCCGACAATGAAACCATTTGTTGGCTTAGGGGGTCCTGACCCAAGTTCAGAGTTAGTTGTGCTAACCAACAAAGTCTTGTACTTCTGGCCCTTTCAGCAACAACCCATGTAGTGCAAGCTATAGCCTCACTCGAAGTAGTATTGGGGGATGCAAGAACCAAGTTTACACATCTAGAGACTACTGTGATGTCTTCCAGCACCTTAGATCTGCCTTCGTGCATATCGATAGAATTCTACGGCTCGTTAATGTAACTAAGTTAAGGTTGCTTCCATACCTTCACGAAGGTCCACGATCAGTCCTTGCGGACCTTAAACAATTGATTTACCTAATTTTGCGCATCAACAAGCAGCCCTAAATCGAGTTTCGCATAGATCTATGGAATTCATCAGGAAACATAAGAGAAATAACTTCTAACTTCGCAAAAGTGGATAACCATTCATTTCATATATTATTAAGACAGATTCAGTTAATTCACAGAACATTCATTCAATAATTCAGAAAACATATCATTAATCGATAATATATAACATAAATGGATTGAATGGAAATACTCAGTAATTCCTCAAAAGGTTGTCTTTATTGATCTTTAGTTCACTGATGAAAGACTCTTCTACCATGCGCACATAGCTGCAGGGGTCCACACACTTAGCTATGGACTCTACCCAGGCCTCCTGCGCACTTATTTATAGGATCCTTCCCTTGTCTACCTAAGCATAGGAAGTAGAGGCTTCCTACCTTAGTACTTGCCCAAGACAACAAAACTCTTCAATGTACCTGATTCTCTATCTCCATTCTCCTCCAATACTCACTATGACTCAACTACTTATATTTTTTCTAATACAATACCATGGCCCTTGTGTCATGGGTGAGTCTTCAAAACGGACCAAAAAAAGGGGTAAGTCCCCTTTGAGTCTATCAATCTACACACTTTGCATCCACATTTTGCGGATTCTTTACATTTTTTACAAAAATATTTACCAAAATTGACTAAGTTACTTCAATTATACCCATGGGGACCATATCCCAACAATAATCCATATTGGATAGTGGCTCTGAGGTATCGTAAAACATGCTTAGCTCTGTTCCAATATAATTTGGTTGGCTTAACCATAGCTTGGCTCAACTAGTTGACTGCATAGCACATATCTAGCCGTGTGTTCACAAGATACATCAATGAACCCACTAACTACCTGTAAATGGTAGCATCCACCTCTTCACTTAAAGTGGCAGTCTCCTTCCTCAAGTTGGTCTCTAGAGGTGTCTCCACATATTTACAAATCTCAATGAAGAATCTATGTAGTATCGCATTGGCATACTTTCCTTGAGACACAAACAATTCCCCATTGCCTCGTCATAATCCCGCCCCAAGGAAGTAATGCATGAGACCTATGTCCTTAATTTCAATTCCCTTGCAAGGTCATCCTTACAAGATCTGATCAATTGCTCATCACTTGTTAATATTAAATCATCAACATATAAAAAAATGATAAGAAATTTACCTTCTACCAAAATATGATAGAGGTTCGCATATCCACTTCACTTTTGGTGAAGCCCAATCTTGTGAGATAATTGTCGATCTTAGTGTACCAAGCACAAGGTGCCTGTTTAAGACCATGCAATGCTCGCTTGAGCCTACACACATGAATCTTAATCAAATGTCTCAAAACCTTCTAGTTTCTCTATGTACACATCCTCCTCAATAACGCCATTGAGAAATGTTATTTTTACATCCATCTGGTGGATCTTTCACCCCATTTGTGGAACTAATGCAAGAATTGATCTAATGGACGAATACCTTGCTACAAGAGAAAATGCTTCGTCATAGAAAATTCCCTCAACTTGAGAAAATCCTTTGGCCACAAATATAGCCTTATACTTCTCTATGCTTCCATATGCTTCATGATTAACTTTGACAATCCATCTTGAATCTACAACTGATTTATCTGTTGATCTTGGGACCACCTCCCGAACACTATTCTTCTTGATGGATTCATATTCTTCCACCATTGCATCAACCCAAATTGGTTGCTCAACTACTTCCTGAAAAGAGGATGGCTCAACCTCTACAAGCTCAATCATTAGAGCCATGTAGCCAATGTACCTATCAAGTGACCTCCTTTTCCCACGTAAATTTTAAGGAGCTCCCACATTCTCCCTCACCTCTTGCACTAATCTATCAACTTCCCTGGTTCTTTTTCTCCCTTCTCTAGATGGTTATGCTTAAGTGGATTTCTCCACTCTCTACTCCTCTATTTGTGGCTACTCCACAAATTCCCGAGGCATCTCCTTTGGAGCTAGAAGCTCCTCTTTTCGTGGGATTTAAAGATCCCTATCAAGAGAGCATGATATCACTTTCTCCTCATAAAACTTTACATCCCTTCGCACAACTGTCATTCTGAGGGAATGTAAGTACACATTGTAATTGTGTGGAGTTTTCGTGTATCCCATAAAAACTCCCAACTCTGTTGTTGACTCAAGATTCTTTCTTGAATCTTTGGAGACATGGCAGTAAACAAAGGATTGAAAATCCCTGAAGTGAAACACATCCAAATTTCTCCCAGAGAAAGACTCCTCTGGTGTAATCATACCAAGAATCCAATGAGGACTTTAGTTCTATACGTAGATTATTGTATTACATGTCTCTACCCACAAATACAGTGGTAGGACTTGGTCATGTAGCATAGCTCTCACAACTCCAACAATGCTCTAGTTCTTTCTCTTAGCTACCCCATTTTGTTGTGGGTTGTGGGGTGCTGTCATCTCTCTTTGAATGCCTTCTTTCGCACAAAACTCCTTGAAGTCATTCGAAACATACTCACCTCCATTTTTGCTCCTGAGAGCCTTCACCTTATTTTTGGTCTCTTTCTCAACTAGTGCCTTGAATTATACAAACTTTGAGAATGTCTCATCCTTTTTCCACATGAAGAAGATCTAACACTTCCTTAAGAAAGCATCAATAAAAATAAGAAAATATTTGTGTCTGGCAGTGATGCTATTGAGAAAGTTCCACAAACATCAGAGTGGACTCTTTCCAAGGATGCATGTGCTTTACTATCTCACTCATGGAATGTGGATTTCACATACTTCCCCAAGGTACAACCTTTGTAGACATCCTGTTGCTCAAGTGATCCTTTAAGGAGGCCAGTGGTTATTTACTATGAAATTTGCAAGGCACCATGATGCAAATGGCCTAATACCCTATGCCAAAGTTAACTAACATCACGACTCTACACTTTCTTTGCCCTACTTCTTAATGTAGAACAATCTTCCAATTCCAACTTGTACAAGATTTTTACCTGAACCCCAATCTGCTTCACCTGTTCAATGGCTATGTGTCTCAGGAATGATTTCCCTTTTCTAAAGATAACATCATAACCATGGTCTTCTAAAACTGCTATAGAGATGAGATTCTTCTTTATGCCTGGAACAAACATGACATCTTTGAGGCAAAGAGGAGATCTCATCTCTCTCTAAAAGGTTACTGTACCAATCCCGATAGCATTGTACCTTCCGTCATCCCCAAGCTCAATATGAATTTGGACATATTTTTCCTCTAGGTCACTAAAAAACTCTCTACACCCTTTCATGTGGAATGAAGCACCAAAGTCCAAGTACCACACACTCCCCATCACAATGTTGGCCATGCATGTGATAAGGGTGAAGTCTATCTCCAACTATGAAGCCAATGCCTCACTTATTGCTCCTCCTCAATTCTTCTTGCTAGACTTTTTGTGTGGACACTTTATAGCATAGTTCCCAAATTCATGACAAATGAAGGATTTTATTTTGGACAAGTATTTCTTCTTTGCCCCTTGGCTGGATTTTGGTTTGTTTAATATTTCTTCCACTTTCCCTTCTTTCCCTTTCTAACCAATGAAATTTTTTCTTCATCCTTTCCCTTGGATGAAGTTCCATCTTTGGTATTCTACCTGATCTCTTCTTGTACCAAATCATACCACAAGTGTTCCGAATTTGGTAATTTATCCCTCCCATTCACTAAGTCCTGGTAGCTATGCCATCTTTTGGGAAGGCCTAGAAGAGCTAGTCTCACCAAGTCATCTTCTGCAACATTCACACCAACCCCTTCAAGATCATCACGAACTTGGGTAAATCTACTGAGATATTGTGGAATAATATCATTCTTCTGCATCTTGATGTTTCGAAGTTTGTCTTTGAGGACTAGTTTTCTATGATCAATTTTATTCTTGAACAACTCTATCAGTGCCTTCCACATTATGAAAGGGGTTTCTTTCCCATCGATATTTGAGACAATGTGATCTCACACTCCCTCCAAGATTATTCTCCTTGCCTTGGCTACATCTTTCTTCCATTGAGATAGGTTTTGGGAATCAACTAATTCTAGTTTTGGAATGTTTGCCTTGACATATTCCAACAATATGTTTTCATCAAGCACTGCCTCCATGCGATCCTTCCATGAAATGAAATTTGAGCTTCCTTCCAAGGCATACTCTAATCTCAGCCCATTGAAGGTCATTTTCCCAATTCTAAGGAGATCCTTCTACACTGAGGATGCAAATTCAAACCTTCTAAGAAACAACTTTGAAATTCCTACTCTAATGTGAATCCTTCTCTGGTACCATGTAGAAAATATGGCGATATAATTGCAATTGTTCAAGAAGTTTTAATATAAATCAAGAGACACAATTCTACCCTATTGATCTGCAGAATTTAATTCACAATTTAGAACAACAATCTTAGACATGCAATAACAAATAACACACATGCACAATATTTTTCTAGGGGAACCCAACTAGGAAATACCCCTCAATCCTCTTTGCATTAATCAGATGAATAAATATGTATTACAATTGCTAGCTCAGTCCGTAGCTCAACCTACAAGTGAATAACTTATCTCTTTTCTCAATGAGAAACTCTAACCCAAACATAGTCAATTTCTGCCTCTACTTGAGCCCCTATTTCTAGTCAATTTCTTCCTATGTTTGAGCCCCTATTTCCTTGCGCAATTCCTAGATAATTAACCCTTATTTTTTAGGTATTTTTCTCCAATTGATTGCGCAATTCCAAATATTTTATCATCTAACTGCATGAAACACCTATACACTCAAACTAGTTTATAATTGCTTGTTACACTACCTTGGAATCTCCACCATAGTTGGGAAATCAAATTCTCTTCATGCACTAGTTATTTTAGGCTGATTGATCAGTTAACTGGATGGTCACTAAGTTAGAATACTATCCCATTGCACAACTGACCTTCCTAGTTCCTCCAACTCTTAAAACTAGTTTAACTGAACTCAAATGAATATAACTTAATTGGATTACTAAAATTTAGAAATCACACATGCTTAATTGAACTCCAATCCCTCTAACTCGAATTTACTAAGCTAACTGAGTGAAAAGAGCCACGTGACACAAGTTAAATACATCTGAGTTTGCTGCTGATGTGGAAATTCAAAATTTCTCAGTTTGACCAAGGAAAAGTCAAATTGAGACTTTCTTGCTAAACTTCTTAATAGGGCTAACCCATTAACTGAAAAAAATGTTCCTAAGTAGAGAAGCTAAAGTTTTTCTTGTGTGTTGCCCATTCATTCTAACATAAAGATAGATAATCATTACCTACACAACTTCTTTATATCAACCATATCATTACAATACATGTGACTCTTCATAAGATGCAAGATGTTGCATAATTATCACACCAGAGCAGAGAGCTTAACATAGGAATACAATGGAATACAATTTTTTCAAAAATTCACACTAACAAAATCTCGTCGTTTTAAAAATTCTCTCTTTTATCTCCTTTTCTTTGGCATTTTATAAATTTCCTCCCTTGATCCCGCTCACTTGATCTGGTCCACTTTGACAAAATTAGAGTGTTTTGGTCCTTATCACCCTTGATCCTTTTAGAATCTAGTACACCTATCCTCCTTTCGAGGTTTCTGTGAATTCCAAGGTAACTTCTTCTAACCTCGTTTTTGTCGCTTCTTCCTTTGTATTCTCAGGTTCTAGTTATTTTTACCACTTATCTCGCCACTTTCAGTGATCTTCTTCGCAACTATTTTTCGACCAAAACTTACCCAAATTTTTCCAAAATTATTACCAAACACAAAGGACTAAGAAATGGAAAAGATTCTTGTCAGTTAAAATATTGTGCAAGGCTTGTTATTATTGAGTGGTTTGCAATGCTAGATCAATGAAGTAAATGACACCTACAACTCAATAGTCCAACATCATGAATGCCCAAAAGGCCATTTCTACTAGCTCTTGTTGGCCATGTGACTAGGGGCTAAACTAATTTGTAATTCATTTCTAATTTCTAACCAAAAGTGCTAATAGTGGTGGGTGGCTCTATGTAGTGGAAATTAATACTTCATAAAATGAAATCCAAGACACTTGAGGTTACACCATTAAAAGTAGAGAGACATAGGGTTTGGGAAGGGCATACAAGCTTCAAAGATACATCATTTATTCTAGCTACATGCCAAAAATAACAATGTTTATTGATATATATAAGTGCATATTTAGTTGATTGAACTCCATTGTGAGTGTTGTACATATGTGGCGAGTTAAGAAAAAAACTATTTTTTTTAAAATTGATTATATTTTTTTATTTTACTAATAGAGTTTAAACTAGGAAAAGCTAGCCATTTCAATTTCCTTATTCAATAAAAAAAAATGAAATATAATTATTAAAAAGATAAAAAAATACTTTTTATAATTATCAAATATTCAATTTAATATTTATATATTTCAAAACTATCTTAAAACCATAACAAAATAACAAAATTGTTATATTCAAAACAATCAATTGGAAAACAAGTCACTTTAATTACAATATATTTTGTTATTGTACTATAAACAAATATAATAAGTAAAGAACCACATTATATAAAACAAATAAATTGCATACCACTTTATATTATATATCCTTTAAATCAAACTAATTTGAATACCAGCAATATCATTATTTAATTACATGTCAACATCATTTAAATGTAGTGAATGTAAATGTCTTTCCAAAAAAGTTTTTACTTGTAAGTCAACATCATCAACATTTTATCCAATCAAGATAGATGACATTCAAACAAATTATTCAATCATAGGTCAACATCATTAAAATGTGTGTATACAAGTTAGATGTCATTCAAAAACAAAGTATTCATGAGTGTCACCAAACCAATAAGATGCCATTTACATGTACACATTAATGACTATGTACCATTCCATTAGATAGTAAGACATGTCATTCACCTGCCACCATTAGGTGTCTATTTACCATTCCATTATAAAACAAGGCATGTCATTCACCCATCACATCACACCATTAGCTAAGGAATATCACCATATTGTCCACCAAATCAAATTCATTAAGACACATAAGCAAAAGAGTAACATCAATAATCACATTTCAACATCATTTAAATGGTAAATGTAAATGCCATTCCTAAAAAGTATTCATTGATAAACATCACACACAATTTTCTAATCAAAATAGATGCCATCCAAATGAAATATCCAATCATAGGTCAACATTAATAAAATAAGTGTATTCAAGTTATATGCCATTCCAAAAAAAAGTGTCCATGAGTATCGCCAAATCAATAAGATGTCATTTCCCTATTAACATGATTGACTATGTGGTCTTCCATTAGATAATAAGGCATGCCATCACTCATTGTACCATTAGCTAAGGAAAATTACCATCATGTCAATCAATTCAAATTCATTAAGATAGACAAGAAAAAATTTAATAAATATTACATGGAAAATTTACTCACTTATTAGTTTAACGGTTTGCATGAAACTTAACTTAAAATCTAGTAACAAAAATTCGCATCTCACCACATAATTACTTGCAATTGTCCTAAGTTCATATTCGAATTTTCATCATTTAAAATCACATCAAATTTTCAATTGAAGCCACATCCTTAAAAGTATAATACACGCATTTTGGCTTGGAATGTTCCAGAAAAGTTTTCATACCCAATGTCATATTCGATTTTTCATCCTTTAATTTTACATGACATTTTCATTTGATGCCAATTATTAAAGCTATAATACACACATTTTGTCCTGAAATGTTCCAAGTGATTTTTCATTCATGTTACATCAATATTTGATCTTATAAATTTATCCCCTCTCATACATAATTACTCATCTGAGTTTGGTGTGAGTTTAGGTCGAGGCCAATTCATCTATTAGATGGAAAAATGATCTACTCATAGTGGTATGATATCACTCGGATTGTGAAAAGCTTGATCGAACTTGCATTTCCCTTTGGATATTTTAATTACCCTAAAAGTGGCTAACCATCATCAACCCCTCCCCGTGAAGTTTGAACCTAAAACATGGTGAAGACTAAACCCCACTGAAAGCAACCAGTCTATGTTACAGGTTTATTTGGGCACATCAACGTCAACTTACATGTCGATGTTATTAGGGTTCATCAACCCCTAATATAGTTGTTACATGCCCTAAAGAAGTTAATCATTAGAATGCCTCACTCCCAAAAAAGTTCCATCACAGAATACATCCAAAAAGCGTCTCTAAAGAGATCATTGCACGAAGCCTTTTATCAAGTTGCAATGCATTGTAGGTACCACACTAACTAAGTGTTATGCATCGCACTTAGTCCCTCTTTAGCCTACGATGAGGGAACTTGGGAAACGTTCCAAGAGGGTTTGAAGATTCCCTATCCATGGGAAACCTCTAGAAGCTTCTCAAGTGCCACATGCCCTCTGAGTTCACCCAAGGATGACAAAAGGAATTAGGAAACATCAACCTCCTATATCCCTCTTTCATGGAACCAATTTCTAAAAATAGAAAGGCGTTCATCATCATCTTTGATGACCCAACTTCCTTCACTCATCTATAAATAGACCACTCATCCAAGAGATCTAGGAAGCTTAATAGTTCTGATTTGTAAAGAGATGCTGATGGTTTTAGTATTGCGTCTGAGTAGTGTGGTAATGTTGGAATGTCTTGTTGCTCATGAGGTGAAGAAGGTGTGAAGCTGGAAGGATGACACTGGATCAAACTCAAGGGTTGTAATCCTCCTTTCTATAAATAAAGCTTTTCATGATTTTGCCCTTATGTTTGTGTAATCTGCCAATGCATTCATATATTTATCATACTTTCAACTTTATGTTATTTATGATCAATAGATCATTATGCTTTGACGGGTCTTTGTTTCTGTAATTGCATAGGTACTTTCCAAGCGAGTTAAGTATGGAAAGGAGCAGCGAGATCGATTAAGGCAGAGGTGGATCAAGCAAGGAATCAAGCGAAAGTTGTAGGTTGGTTCCTCATAGTCTTTCTCTTATCTATTGTTTATAGGAAAAGTAGGAAAAGTAGTGAATTGTTTTAACTATTGTTTCTAGGTTAGCTATCAAACCTAGAGGGCTAGCATTTTTTAGAAACACTAATTCTTGAAACAATCTACACCTCATAGGTATTTAATACAATTGCTTACCCCCCTCTCATAGAAATATTATCACACCTGTATAATTTTATCCAATAAATTTATTATTTATATCAAATTTGTTATATTTTTAAAAATTATATTAAAATAGATTGTAATTTAAATGTTTTAAAAAATTATATTTTCCAATAATTTAAAAAATATTTTACTCAAACAAATATTTTTTGAACTGAGATAATTTAATAATTTTGAGATAGGATTTGAATTATTTTCAATTAATTAGAAATTAGTTCAGCGCTTTCTCACATCACTGATAGGAGTTTTGACCAAGAGTTAGTAGAAAGGGGCTTTTGGATGTTGGGGCTATCAAGCTATTGGAGTCTACGCGACAGGGAATTCATTACTTCACCATTGAAAACCACCTAATATTAACACATCTCAAATAATATGTTAATTGACAAGAATATTTCATGTCATTTGTTGGTGTGTTGGCCATTGGGAGTTTGGGTAACGTGTGTCAGGACGTCAGGTGACTAAGACAAGTGGGAGTTTTAACCAATCCTAGTGTTAAAAAAATCCACATATCCATTTACTAACGAGAATTTTCTTGTCAAACACTTATGATGTGTCAACTATAGATGTTAGCATTTCAAAGGTCAGGTGTTTGGACATTAGGTGATTTTGATGTGCATGGTATAGCGTAAACTCCTAATACTAACAAACCTCAAACCACCTATTAACTATCATAAAATTTTCTCTAATCTAATGACTATAGAGTGTGGGCTTATCATTTTTTGAGGTATGGGGTGTCGGGTATCAACAGGTTGGGTCTGTGCTATCAAAATTTCCTCCCAATACTATTGAAACCTAAAACGTCTTGTCATGACATGTTGGTGTGGTAGGTGTTGATGTGGCATATCTAGGTGACATCGCATACTGACATGGTTCTAACACAGCTAGATAATGTGTCATGATGACATCACATGGGGGAAGTCTTCAATGACACGACGTGCTAACATGGACTCAACGTGGCATGATTATGTGGCAAGATGATGTGTATTAGAGTGTGCAACACCCCTGAGGTGGTAGTTGTAGTGGTATGGATGAAGGCATGGGTATATGAGGTAGTGACATGCGGAAAATCTCTACCATGTGGCAAGGATACATATGTTGAGATGGAATATCATTACGACACATGATTTTACCACTTTAGACGATGCCAGAATTCCATGTCACTGATACCAACCACAACAACATGCTATGTCTACGCCCTATTTTGTTTTGTAAGTAGAAATATAACTACTTTTAACATCATTATCAAATATTATGTAAACATTTAACCGTTTAATAAATTTATAAATAAACTATTTGTGATTAGGATTTTGAATATTTTTGTATATTTAGAAATAAACTATTTTTTTCTAAGTAAATTTAATTTATTAATATGTAACAAAATATTATTACAATGAGGCTCAGGCCTCAGCAGTGTTGAACATCATCTATTAGAAAATAACTTGACTGCCCCATCACTGGGGAAACTAGTCCGCAAGGGCAAAAAATACCCATATGTGGGATATCAATCTATAAAACAGGAAATATCAAAACATGGTAATAAACCCAGAGAAGTTTCAACATAACAACCATAACAGAAAAAATCCAGTCAGCAAAGGAGACCTCAACTGGCATATGGGTGACACTTGGCTACCACGTGTCATCACTTGAGCTTGTCCAGGGTAGGCTCCTCTTCGATGAGGCACGCATACTGATACCAGTGATCCTCCTTCTCCGACACACTACTTTGTGGCCCACAAGCAATTTGGATGCCACCAGAGCTACTAACAGCTGCATGCGGTCTTGACGCATCAACCATGCTGCCATCTGGTGGCCGCGTGTCTCCATATTTGCCTTCCGTAGCATGTTGAATACCACCCAGGGCCTTTCCATGTAGGGTACCCATCTCCTCGTCCATCGGTTGCTTGCTAGAATCACGTCCATTCTTGAACTTGCGAGCCTCCCATTACTGTGCTCCAGTACTTCCCGACGGGGCATCCTACGGCTTGTTTTCTTCAGAGAAAATGATGGTAATGTTGTTGCAATGACTGGTCTATTCAGGGTGTTGTGGAAGTGAAATTGGGTAAAGTGGGGATCCCGGTGAGGGGGCAGAGAAAAGTTGGTAGTGTGGACCGCAACATCTCTTTGGTAAACACCTTGAAGCTGTGTGTGTCCCCGACCACTGCAGGTATCAGGATACCTGCCGGAGACAGAGCCATGTGGGTTGGGAATTTCATGGGAATGGGAGGGGGATGCAGGGTCAGGGCTTGGCATCGTCAAAGGGTGGACGCTACCTCCATGACTTCCTCCTCTATGGCTTCTCATGCGGTGACAAGTGCGAGCCATGGCAGAATGCCAGGCTGAGCTATCAGTGGGAGAGTCGGCTGAGGAATCGAGCAGAGGATGAGCAAGGGAAGGCTAGGTGGAAGTCAAATTGCAAAGCCTGCAATGGGAGTAGTGATGCCCATTGCCAAGGTCTACACAACTCACTAACCAGCAACGACTCCCAGTGACAGTGCGAGAATAGGGTTTAGCAGCTTGGGGCAGACAATTGCAATGGAGCAGGGGGGAGGAATAGTATTATGGTGAGAGGAGTCCATATCTATGCACATAATGGGTAATTCTTAGCCAGAGTACCCATTAAATGCAGCTTGCAGGCTGCCATGAATTCGGCTCAGGCTAGCTTGGGAGGGAACGCAGACGGCCATGTGGCTCATCCTCTCATCGCCTACCAATCTAATCCTCATTAATGTCTGGGTTGTCACCCGCATCCGGGTATTTAGAAATAAACTATTAGACCTTTAAAATTTTACATTTTTTAAACTAATTTTTTTTAATTTAATAATTTTGAAATAACATTTGAAACTATTTCAATTAATTAGAAAGTTAATCCTCTCATCACAAGGTCTAGAGGAGCCATGATTAAGAGCTAGTATAAAGGGTATTTCAAGCATTAAAGATATTGGGATATCGATTCCTAGGTGTTAGGTATTCCAATGATCCACTTGTGAATCACCCAATACTAACATATCTCGAATAGTCTATTGACTGATGGAAATATTTTATGTCATATATTGGTGTATCAATTGTCAAGAGGTTAGGTATCTAGTGTTGGGATATCAAGTGATTGAGACGAGTGGGAATTTGAACTAACCATGGTGATAACATAAATTTTTTTGTCCATTGACTACCAATAATTTTCCTGATCTATTATCGAGTTCAAGTGGGAGGTCAGGTAGTTTGGAGTAATCTCTAAACTTTGGGGATTGGAGACTATATCCCTAATCCCTTTTCACATGACCTAATTGGATCAGATACCAATAAATTAGATTTAATGGACTTAAGTCCCAAGAGGGTCGGAGATTGATCTATCAGGTGTTGAGAGTCAGGTGTCAGGGTTACCCACTAAACTAAATTTACTGGAAATTCTTGATTCAAACAAACTCCAATGACATCCATCATCTGATATATAATTTCCCATCATTAGGATGATGATGCATTGACCCTTTAGCTATTGGGACACTAGTTCTCAGTTTTTGGGAAATTGGGGATCAAAGGTTGGAATTTTGGCTATTAGGAATATCGAGAATTGGGAATCATGAAGTACTTTAAATAATGAACAATGTTAAACTCCCAATACTAATGGGACATTCATTGGGAATATCGAGAATTTGGAGTCATGAAGTACTTTAAATAATGAACAATGTTAAACTCCCAATACTAATGGGACATTCTTGCATTTGTTAGCTAACATATATAGAAAGTGTGAGATTTTTCAAGCAACAAGTCAGGCCTCATCTTATTGGGTCACATGCTCGAGTATCATCTTATTGGGTATTGGCCTTCAAGATATTAGAAGGTTGAGTATCAGGAGGTCACGACACCACTATCAGGGTTTCCACTTGATATTGATCCATGTCATCTTTCCACATCATTGTGCCATGTCAACATGCCATGTTGGCTCCATGTCAAGATGACATGTCATTGTAGACTTGCCTCTTATCACGACATCATGACACATCATCTAGCCACATTATAACCATGTCATCATGTTATCTCACCCAAACCTACCATGTCAGCACATGCAATGCCAACATTCCAACATTCAATATTTGATACATCATAGGTGATTGAAGTGAAAATTCCCACTAGTTAATGGGCATATTGGGTTTTGTTAGCACTGTGATTGGTTCAAATTCTTTCTCGTATTGATCACCCAATGTCTTGATAGTTGGCCTCCTAATGGTTGATACACCAGTAGATGATGGGTGTTGGCACAAAATTTGATAAAGAAGACCCTGGGTTTGGACACATGGTTCCAACATACATTTATGTCATAGTCTAGCACATCACTAACATTTTCACTTCTCCTGGCATCTCAGCTGAGGCATGTTGAGACTTAGAAAAGGATAAGGGATCGTAAAACAAGACCGGGGGGATGATTTAACATTCAAACAATTCATTTCATATATATTACCTTAGACATTATAGTAAAATCTTGAGTTCATCCAACAATGAAATAAAAATACATTTGAGCGAGAAACAACAAAATACATCCAAAACCATAATCTCAAAAGTTTTAGTATGGAAAACAATTAATCATTCATTATAACATAAATATAGATAATCATTACCTACAATACTTCTTTATATTATCAACCATATCATTACAATACATTGTGGCTCTTCATAAGATGCAAGATCCTGCATAATCATTAGGCCAAATCATAGAGCTTAACATAGGAATACAACGGAAAGACTTCAATTTGTTCAAAACTTCACACCATCAAAATCTCAACGTCTACTAAAAAATATCTCTTTTGTCTTATTTCCTTTTGCATTTTATAAATTTTCTCCCTTGATTCTGCTCGCTTGATCTAGTCCACTTTGACAAAATCTGCATGTTTTGGTCCTTATCACCTTTGATCCTTTTGAAATCTAGTGCACCTATCCTCCTTTTGAGGTTTCTGTGAGTTCCAAGGTAACTTCTTCTAACCTCCTTTTTGTAGCTTCTTCATTTCTATTCTCTAGTTCTAGCTATTTTTACCACTTATCTTGTCACTTCTAGTGATCTTGTTCGTGACTATTTTTCGACCAAAACTTAACCAAAACTTTCCAAAGTATTACCAATAACAAAGAACAGAGTAATGGTAAGGATTCTTGTTAGTTAAGATATTGTCGATATTTGTTAGTATCAAGAGGTTTGAAATGGTGGAACAATGAATTAACTGACCCCCAAGGCTCAATAGTCCAACAACATGAATGCCCAAAAGCCCCTTTCTACAAGCTCTTTGACATAGCTCGTATTGGTCATGTGACTAGGGGTTGTACTAATTTGTAACTCATTTCTAATTTTTAACAAAAAGTGCTAATAATGGTGGGTGGCTCTATGTAGTAGCAATTAATACTTCATAAGACGAAATCCAAGACACTTGAGGTTACATCATTAAAATTAGAGACTTATGGTTTAGGAAGGGCTTACAAACTTCAATGATACATCATTTATTATAGTTACGTGACAAAAATAATAATGTTTGTTGATTTATATAAGTGCATATTTAGTTGATTGAACTCCATTGTGAATGTTGTACCTACGTGGCGAGTTAAGAATTATTATTATTATTATTATTATTATTATTATTATTATTTTTTAATTTAATTATATTTTT
>APFE030923695.1:46852-80893 GCA_000404065.3 Pinus taeda | reverse complement strand
ATTTCAAAACTATCTTAAAACCATAACAAAATAACAAAATTGTTATATTCAAGACAATTAATTAGAAAGCAAACCACTTTAATTAAAATATATTTTGATATTCTACTGTAAACAAATATAATAAGTAAACAACCACATTATATAAAACAATTAAATGGCATGCCACTTTCTATTATATATCCTTTAAATTAAATAATTTGAATACTATCAATATCATCATTTAATTACATGTCAACATCATTTAAATGTAGTGAATGTAAATGTCTTTCCAAAAAACTATTTACTCGTAAGTCAACATCATCAACATTTTATCTAATCAAAATAGATGTCATTCAAACAAACTATTCAATCACAGGTCAACATCATTAAAATATGTGCATTCAAGTTAGATGTCATTCAAAAACAAAGTATGCATGAGTGTCACCAAACCAATAAGATTCCATTTACATGTCAACATTAATGACTATGCACCATTCCATTAGACAATAAGACATGTCATTCACCTGTCACCATTATTTGTCTATTTACCACTCCCTTAGAAAATAAGGCATGCCATTCACCCTTCACATCACACCATTAGCTAAGGAATATCACCATAATGTCCACCAAATAAAATTCATTAAGACACACAAGCAAAAGAGTAACATCAATTAATCATATTTCAACATCATTTAAATGTAGTAAATGTAAATTCCATTCCTAAAAAGTATTCATTGATAAACATCACAAACAAATTTCTAATCAAAATAGATGCCATCCACACAAAATATCCAAGCATAGGTCAATATCATTGAAATAAGTGTATTCAAGTTAAATGTCATTCCCAAAAAAAGTATCCATGAGTATCACCAAATCAGTATGATGTCATTTACTTGTTAACATTATTGACTATGTGGCCTTCCATTAGATAGTAAGTCATGTCATTCACTCATCACACCATTAGTTAAGGAACATTACCATCATGTCTACAACTCAAATTCATTAAGGCACACAAGAAAATAAATAATAAATATTATATGGCAAATTTACTCACTTATTAGTTTAATGGTTTTCATGAAAGTTAACTTAAAATTCAGTAACAAAAATTTACATCTCACCACAAGATAACTTTCAAGTGTCGTAAGTTCATATTCAACTTTTCATCATTTAATTTTACATCAAATTTTCATTTGAGGCCGCATTTTTAAAAGTATAATTCATGCATTTTGGCTTAGAATATTCCAAGAAAATTTTCATACCCAAGGTCATATTCAATTTTTCATCCTTTAATTTTACATGATATTTTCATTTGATGCCACACTATTAAAGGTATAGTATACACATTTTGTCTTGAAATATTCTAAGTTATTTTTCATTCATGTTACATCAATATTTGATCTTATAAATTTATCCCTTCTCATGCATAACTACTCATCTGAGTTTGATGTGAGTTTAGGCCGAGGCCAATTCATCTATTAGATGGAAAAATGATCTATTCATAGTGGTATGATTGATCTGAACTTAAACATGAACGCAACAAATCATAGATATAGCCATAAATACAAAAATGCAGTAGAAATAACACTTCATTTCATTAATATCAAACACTGAAATATGTTTACAAACAAAATGGAGATAAACTAGCTCAGGCGATGGTAGCTTATCTCTGAGAAGAGATGTGGCATATATATGCCTTTGAACTATCTTACAATGAGGCTTAAAGGCCTATTTATTATTGAGAAACAATGGAAATGCCTTAACATCCAAAAACCTAACCCTAGGAGATGAAGCGCCAAAATTGTGGGTCTTGTTTGGGTAAGTTGTTACATCAACTTCCCGGGGTTGTAACTTTGGCATATGATCTCTGTTTGGCTATCATAATACCTCGTTTCGAAGATCTCGAAGGGAAGGCCAAAAGAAAGCTTGTAAAATAGATTGGGACTTTTATAGTCTCTCAGTTTTCCCTAAAAACGTCATGTAGGGACTCAAAACAGCTCTGAAAGTTCATGACCCAAAAAACTGCTAAAAATAATAAATTGTGCTACAGCTAAGGAAACTGAAAAAATAAAAGAGACATTGATGGGGGTCCTAATGGAATAGACGGGTGGCCACCAATATCCACCTAGATTAATGATATCACTAGGATTGTGCAAATCTTGATCGAACTTGCATTAACCTTTGGATAGTTTAATTCCCCTAAAAGTGGTTTCCATCCTCAACCCCTCCCATGAGTTTTGAACATAAAACATGGAAGACTAAACCCATAGAAAACAACCATCTATACCTCATAGGTCTCTTAACACAATTACTTCTCCTCCCCTCATTGTAGAAGATTATCACCCTTCATATTTTATCATAGAATTATTATTTAAATCAATTTGTATATTTTCATAATATAATTAAAGTATGAATTTACTTTAAATGTTAATATTATATATATAGTATAATGATATATTTATATATATCATATTATATTAATATATTATATATATATGATTTTATAATATTTAAAATATTTACTCAACCAAAATTTTTTGAACTTAGATAATTTAATAATTGTGAGATAGGATTTAAATTATTTTCAATTAATTAGAAATTAGTTCATCCCTTGCTCGCATCACTGATAGGATTTGTGACCAAGAGTTAGCAAAAAAAGGCTTTTGGATGTTGGGGCTATCAAGCTATTAGAGCCTGGGTGTTAGGTAATTCATTACTTTACCATTGCAAACCACCTAATATTAACACATCTCAAATAATATGTTGATTGACAAGAATCTTTCCTGTCACTTGTTGGTGTATTGGCCATTGGGAGTTTGGGTATCGTGTGTCGGGATGTCAGGTGACTAAGACAAGTGGGAGTTTGAACCAATCCTAGTGTTAACAAAATACATATATCCATTGACTAACGAGAATTTTCTTTTCAATCACCTATGATGTGTCGACTATAGATGCCAGGATGTGTCGACACTTGAGGTTACACCATTACAAGTTAGACAGGGCCTTGGGATTGGGGAAAGGATGTACAGCTCAATTTACATCATTTATTCAACTACATGCAAAAATAATAATGTTTATTGATTTAACCATAGTGCATTATAGCTGTTTAATCCTTGTGGGTGTTAGTACCTTGTGATGAGTTAAGAAAAAAATAAATTTTAAAAGAACTGAATATATTTTAGATTTTATCAATAAGATTTTTAAACTAGAGAAAATAGTCATTTCATGTCCTTTATCCCAATAAGAGAAATGAGAAATCTAATTTTATAAAGATATTTTTAATTAATCATCAAAATTCAATTTAATTTATTTATATATTTTCAAAATATTTTAAAACCATAACAAAATTGTTATATTCAAAACAATTAATTGGAAAACAAATCACTTTAATTACACTATATTATGCTATATACTATAAACAAATATAATAAGCAAACCACTGTATTCTATAGAACAAGTAAATGACATATCACTTTCTTTTATATATCATTTAAATCAAAATAATATGAATACCATGAATATCATCATTTAATTATAGGGCAACATCATTTAAATGTCATTCCAAAAAGTATTTACCAATAAGTCAACATCATTAAAATATGTGTATATAAGTTAGATGGCATTAAAAACAAAGTATACATGAGTGCCACCAAACCAATAAGATGTCATTTACATTTCAACATCATTGATTGTGTATCATTCCATTACATAATAAAAGTATTTACCAATAAGTCAACATCATTGAAATATGTGTATATAAGTTAGGTGGCATTAAAAACAAAGTATACATGAGTGCCACCAAACCAATAAGATGTCATTTACATGTGAACATCATTGATTGTGTATCATTCCATTACATAATAAGACAATGATTCACCCATCACCATTAGTTGGTTGTTTACCATTCTATTAGATATTAAGGCATGTTATTCACCCATCACATAACAACATTAGCTAAGGAACATCACCATCTTGTCCATGAAATCAAATTAAGTAAGGCACACAAGCAAAAGAGTAACACCATTTGAATGTAAATTCCATTCCTAAAAAGTAATCATTGATAAACATCACAAACTTTTTTTAATCAAAATAGATGTCATTCAAATAAAATATTCAATCATAGGCTAACATCATTAAAATAAATGTATTCAAGTTAGATGCCAATAAAAAAAAAAGTATTCATGAGTATCACCAAATCAATAAAAAAAAAGTATTCATGAGTATCACCAAATCAATAAGATGACATTTACCTATTAATATTATTGAGTATGTGGCCTTACATTAGATAATAATACATGTCATTCACTCATCGCACCATTAGATAATTAACGTTACCAATAAGTCCATCAAATCAAATTTATTAAAAACACAAGCAAAAAAATAATTAATATTACATGGCAAATTTACTCACTTATAAGTTTAATGGTTTGTATGAAAGTTAACTTAAAATTTAATAACAAAAATTCACATCTCACTATATGATAACTAGCAATTGTCCCAAGGTCATATTTGACTTTTGATCATTTAATTTTGCATCAAATTTTCATTCGAAGCCACATTATTAAATGTATAATACACACATTTTGGCTCGAACTATTCCAAGCCATTTTCCATACCTAAGGTCATATTCAAATTTCCATCCTTTAATTTTACATGACATTTTCAACTTCTGCCACACTATTAAAGGTATACTACACACATTTTTGGCTTGAAATGTTTCAAATTATTTTTCATTCATGTTACATCAATATTTGATCTTATAAACTTATCCTCTCTCATGCATAATTACTCATCTGAGTTTGATGTGAGTTTAGGTCGAGGCTAATTCATCTATTAGATAGAAAAAATATCTACTATAGTGGAAGGTTATCATTAGGATTGTGCAAAGATCAATTGAACTTGCATGCCCCTTGGGATAGTTTAATTCCCCTAAGAGTGGCTTCCATCCTCAACCCATCTCAATGAGATTTGGACCTAAATTATGGTGAAGACTAAACCCTACTCAAACCAAACAATCTACACCTCATAGGTTTTTAACACAATTACTTATTCCCATCTCATAGAAAGATTATCACATCTTTATAATGTTATCAATTGTTTATATCAAATTTTCTAATTTTATAAACTATATTTAAAATAAATTGTAATATAAATGTTTTAAAAATATATATTTATAATATTAAATAACATATTAATTAATTTAATAATTATTTTAATTTTTTAAAAAATATTAAATAATTCCAATAACATTGTAATAAATGGGTTAAAAAACTATATATTCTGTAATAATTTAAACTATTATTATCTTTAATTTAAAGTTATAATTAAAAAATATTAAATATTCAAGGTAATAAAGATTATTTAAAATTAAATCTAATTATATTTAAACCTAACAATTGTTATAAATCTGAAATTACAATTTTGATAATTATAAAATCAAATTTTAATAATAGCACTAAAAGAGAAATTTAATTTATAATGTGTTCACCCCATTTTAAAAATATTATACCATTTCACTTGACAATACATATAAAAATTATATAAAAAATAACTAGCTTTATTTCTCTCTATATAAATATCATCAAATATATTAAAATAGTTGTTATTAATATCTTATTTTAAAGAGATCCAAAGACCGACCTTTTTTCCCTCCTACAAACTTCAAATTTAGTGAGGTCACCTTTTCGAGTAATGAGTAACCCGTCTGGAAATATCTTTTATTTATATAATTAAAAATAAACTATAGATTGTTTTAAAAAATGTAATACATACAATATAAAATTAATAATTGAATAAATAAAAAATAATTTAAAACTGTTAAATTATGCAAAAGTATTAAGTATCTATTACATTTTAGGAAGTGGGATATTCTTATAATTTCAACTTAAGTTTGGACTTGACATAATGATTACAACTTTACTATTTTAGTATATTTTTGGTTAGAGAAAACTAACTTACTAGGTAAATATATTATTTTTAGGAACAAAATCTAGGTGAGATTGGGATTGTGATTATTTACCATTTTGGTTAACCCAAATAATCTCTTATAACACATAAATATGCGTGAAAAAAAAATCACAAAAACATGAAATAAAACAATGATAAATCAAAACTTAAGAATTTACTAATGGTGTGTACAACAATTCTACTTAGAGTGCATGTACGTGATCCAAATCTTTGTGAATGAGGACTTTTTGTAAGTATATTATGGGTCCATTACAAAGCTTCAATACAGGGTCCATGGAATTGGCATAAGCCACAATAGGGGATTATTGTTTTCCTTAGTATGATGTTATTAGTACTTTATCATGATTATGTCTATTTGTGGTTTCTACATAATAGAGGTTTATTGTAGACTTTGTTAAGGGGATTTTAGCAAGTTTAATATAAGCTCACATTTGCATGTCTCATCATTTGTTTGAGGTATTGTTATATGTCTTTTTATATGCGTGGTAATAATGATTTCAGGGTTTGGTTACAAACACTATGAGGAAAATAGGCTTTAGTAAAGGTTTTTGTGGAAGTTCTTCTCCTTGTTATGCTATTAGCAGATGTTTTTAGTGGAGATGATTGAAGGTTTCTAGCAGGTGTAGGCGGGTCAAGGTTTTAATAGAGGTTTTCTCCATAAATTCATCGATTTTCACTATACAAAATGAAGCACTAGTTCATTGGGATGAAAAGTGCACCATGTAAGGGTTAGAATACCAACCCAAAAAAACCCTAAATTTGGTTAAAATAACCTATTTTCTTGAAAAAAATGCACTAATGCACTTTTATAATAAACACACCCATGCTATTACATAAGTGCATTGCATAAGATAATTCTAACACTAGCATCCCACATTCAAACTTTGTAAAGAAAGATATTAAAAAAAGTCATATAATGATATTAATCATATCAAAGCATTGATGCTCACTAACTATAATCTACCACCGATGTATTTGTATCAAAGGCACAGTATGTTAGGGCTATAAAATAACCCAAGTGCAACTTACAAAAATATTTATAAAATATCTCATGATGCTTAACAAGTCTATAGACATGTTTGAGAATAACATCTAAGGTGCACCACTTATGCACAAATAAGTGCATCAAAACCTGCCCCCATTTCCTTCTTTCATTAAAATTCCATGATGCTTCGAATAGATGGTGATTGGGTGTACTATTATGACACTCAATGTTGAGGTCACCAGTTCAAAACTTGTGCGTAGTCCAACCTACATAACCAACAATAATAAATGTAGGTTTTAACCTTATACAGAAATTACCTGCATACGAATTCTAAAACAAAAAATAAACAAAGGTGAGAGCATAACACATAAAACAAATATACACAAATATTTTCCCCTGGATCCCAAAACCCGGACTAACAGATTGATTTTTCATTATGTTCCTTTCAATGTTACAATACATCTATATATACATGTCGAAGCATCCAATACCATGGACCAAAAACCATCGCATCTAAAACCATGTGCAAAAATGATGCACAAAACCATAGGTAGGTCTGCCCACCTAATATAGGGTCCAAAAAAAATTTCCCCAGGGCGCTCCTCTGGACCCCGTAGAGGGGGGCTAACTACCCCCCTGCTGCGTAGTTAGCATAACGAAGGGGGGGCTCTGCCCCCCTTTTAAACTCACGGTTTAACTAGTGGAGCTAGTCGTGGAAAGAATATAACACAACCCAATGAGAAAAAACATATAAGGTGCACCAAGGGGAGGCAAGTGTGTTGATGTAATGTCAACTACCTTCATAAGGTTCCATATCCCTAGTCTAATTAAGGGGGAGTGTTAGAATTTTTTCCTTTGGAAGTTAATAATGTCTAGGTTATGTCGGAAGAAACTATAATCTTATGTAAAATACCCCACATTCATCATGGAGAAAAATACCCCTGTAATTATTTATTATATGAAGAGATAAAATCACATTAATCTTCCATATATCTAACATAGAAAATATGATAATATTATCATTCTAAAGTGTTGAAGTGTTTGTGGAGGTGCTCTATGTATGATTATTTGTATTCTCAATATCCTAACATGGTATCAGAATGGGTTGCTAATTTCTACCTCCATTAGTATATTTTTTTTAAACATTTTTTTTCAATTTGTTGAGAACTTATAATATATAGTTTTTCTATCAAATATAGTAGTCATTAAGACTTCTATTTATATATGGAAATATTTTCTATAAAATTGTATTTTTTTTCTAAATTCCAACTTCATCGTTGGGTTCGGAACAATGAAGTAAGTTAAGATTGACTATTGATTCATTAAATTTGGCTTTGGTTTAATTGTTTTTTAATTAATTTACCTAACCTAGCATTAATAAATTTATTTTTTCTAAACCCAAAGGTTTATGGGGAACTTTTTAGGTTTGGTATTTACCAATCCTAATTTGTTTACCAAGTTATGTCAGAACAAACTACAATCGTATGTCTCGCATTCATCATGGAGCAAAATACCCCTTTAATCATTTACTGTTTAAGAGGTGAAATTATATTATCCCACATGTACTATTGGGATGTAATTCCTCCATAGGTTAGGGAGTCCTATGAAAAACATAGAAAAACCATGATAGTATTATCATTGTAAAGTGGTGAAGTATTTGTTAAGGTGTGTTATGTAGGATTGGACATTTTTGAAGATAATAACCTAGACATTATTACCTTCCAAATGGATAGATTCCAACAAGGTGCAGGAAGGTGGTCTTTCACCCTAGAGAAATAATTGAATGACAATATGCATGGAAACCAAGAGTTTTTCCAACAATGTTCCAATAATTTAGCAAAGGAATATGCTCTTCTACATAACATTATCCTAGCTCTTACATTCCATCCAAGAAGTCTTCTTTTTCTAGGTTACTCATTTATCATCCTGAGACACATACAATTTGGAGCAAAGTCTAGAGATATCAAATTAGATGTCATTAGTAGTAGAATTATAACTTCGGTCGAAAAAAATGAGTTGCAAGTTTGAATGGTTCCACATGCAATGACATAACAACAAATTGGTTGAATCCCATGCCAATTTGGATATCCAATTAAGAAAAAATTGATTGTTTTTAATTAATGAGAAACTTGTCGACCAACCAATTCCTTAATTCTAAGGGCCTTAATACTCTTGTATTTGGTAAATATCTGCATGAACAATATTTTGGGTAGTTTTGAAATTGCAAATCATGAGTAGAAAGTTATTGTAGTTCCCTGGCACTACAAGGATTATCTACTTATGTAACCCATTTGTGCACATTTTCCTTAGTATTTTATATAAATAAAATTCACAAGGTGAACCATTGTAGAATTATTTATTTTTTTAAAACCCTTAATGGTGTATTTTGTATGCATATAATTGAATTGATGCAACAAGATACAAGGAACATCATAGTAGGGTGAACAAAGCAACATAAGACGATTTATCTTTTTAACATACCTCTATTGCTTCACACATTTCTAAGTATTGATATTCACAATCTCTCTATGAAGCTCTTATTTTCATTTGTTTTTGAATTATTGAAATTCATAGGTAATCTCCATCCATAGCCAAGTTAAATTATTTTTTTCTTTTTTCAAAACCATCTAAAATTAATTTTTGTATTTCCAAGGAAACCATGCCTCTAGGGTGGAGATGTGTCTAGGTAATCTATTTTATATATCTATCTTGTAGTTTTGTTGCTTATGTTTCCATTTTTGTTCATAAATTCGAGTTTTTTCATATTTTAGAAAAAAAAAGTGATTGGTGCATTCGATATAATTATAAGTGAAGTGATAATTCGAATATTATTAGCAAGCAAATTTATTGTGTTATCCAATGCGGTGAGTAATGTCATGGAGCACTAGTAGTAGTGCAAAACATCCACAAATATGCATTGCTAGTCCCAACAGGACATGAATTACAATATTGATGCATGTATGGATGACTTAATGCATCATAACATGTTTTATATGTAGAATAAATGCATTACGTCAAAATTATATTTTCCTATGACATGCAGTGCATGAACATAGAATAGTAGCACCCTTCTAGAGTGCATTAATAGTAACATTGTTAAGCAATAATACCCTTGTGTATCAACCATGCACCAACAAACATAAGAAATCACTCTATATAAATGACATTGAGCGTGTTTATGAACAAGAGCATTGTACCTCGTGCTACAATTTCCATTTGATGCACCATGTGGCATGTTTTACTTTAGAAATAGGGTGTGCTTAGGCTAGAGCTATCCCACATGTTGGATGGAAGAATTCTTTTCCCAACACTAGGATGTTTTCACCAATATTGTGCAAGACTCAATCAAGTATGGACACCCATTGGGATAGTGTAATGCTCATAATTGAATCCCACCTTCAACTCCTCCTAATTCGATTTGAGTTTGATCTTTAATGGGAAATAAACCCCACACAAATCAATTAATCTACATCTTATAGATATAATGTGGCATTTTATATAGTAATAGTTAATGATGTGTTGAATATGAGTAATACATATTTGTTGCAATGCTATGTACTATCACAAAAGCACTACCATAAATGAGGTTGCTCATCAAATAATTTATGATAGTTTTGTAATTTATTTATGTAGTCAATGCATTAGTATATGGATAAGAATATTGTATTTTATATTATATGATTTATATAATGCACCACATTTATATGGGATGTATCTCACTCCCACAGTGAGGTGATGCACTCTAGTTTACACACCCATTTCATCTGTCTCCTTCTTAGAGATAATGACATCATATATTCTCTTTGCTTTCTCTGTGATTAGTCTATCCTTGGAGATAATGGCATTATTGTATTCACTTTGATATTAAATTTTATGAACCAAATCCTTAAAACATCATAAGGAAATAGAATTAAATACTATGTACACCAATGTGAGTGTGGAGCACAACTCCAAGTTATAAAATAGATATGAGTTACAGAATAACTCCTTAAATAATAGCAGAACCTCCTCCAAATAACCCAATATATTCATAATTCCAAATCACATGTCCTCGATAATGTCTATATGATCTTTATATATACATATTCACACCTTACACATATGGCCCCTTTATTATTAGGCTGGCCATTATAACATATACATTTACACCTTACATGGTTTATTTAACCACATATATGCTTCCCTTGGTATCACACTATATTCACTTAACCCCACATATACCCCTCTTGGGATAAAACCATGGTGTTTTCAACTTGTAACTCTAGTGTCTCTTTGGTAGTTATGTATTTGGTTAGGGCTTGAGTGGTTATGCTGATTTGGAACAATTTATGTTCTTTATATTGATGACCTAGAACATATTTTTCATTGCAATTATAGCATAGTCCATGTACTTGGTGCTTTTCCATTTGGATACAACCTTTTTAATTTGAAGGGATGAAGAAGAATTGTGCTTAGGGAATTACCCTTGCTAGGATCAACACAAACTATTTGTTTTTTTTATTTTTGCATTAATCATTGTCTTTTCTTCTAGGTTCCTTGGAGTTGTTTCTAACCATGAAGTGGGACATTTCAGTTTGAATGTTGCTCAAATATCCTCCTTGAGGCCACTAATGAAACATTATTTATATAAATAATTTGTTAAGTTATTTATATAGATGGATAATTTCTAAAAAGTTGTCATAAAGTCTATACTTGAGTTTGTTTGGAATAACTTGGTAAGCCATCCCAAAAAATGAGTATCTCTCTCAAAACATCTATAAATAACTTTAACAAACTAGCTCCAAACAATGTAGCCTACATAGTTATTTTTATGATATACCCACCATCGTTGTTTTCTTAGATTTAGATACAAGACCCCCACCCTAAGTTTCATAATTTCATTAATAATGCCCTAGAGGGTGAAGCAACATTCCATCTAGGTCACCCATGTTGATTGACTTAAACAATCAAATTTGTTCAAGTCCACTTTAGGAGAATGATGCCATATATGTTATTATCCATTGATCTATTGTGGCAAGGACTCAAATACATTTGTTAGCTGCTAAATATTACTAAGTTAGAATGTCCTTCCTGATGTAGTTCAATGTGTTGTGAAATCTACTATTCTTCTTTTGGTATGCCTTGATCTATCATAGGTGCCAACTTCTCAGTTACAATTTTTTCCAAGCTATACAACTTCTAGTCAAAACTAGTTATGGTTTATTAAATTTCCTGAAGGTGGCTATTAAGACTTGTGTATTAAGCATTTGATTGATCAAATAATTTGGTAGTAGAGGGGGCATACATATTTTTTAGGGGTATTTCATATGAGGTTGTTTATAGGACTCTGCGATAGGTGAGCTCATTGAAAAAAGTGACAAGGTCCAAGACAGAGGAGTGTCGAGTGATATATATCTTTGATATATTGTTAGGGTCCAATAGTAGTACTTGGCTCAATATCTTAGGGCACCAACTAAGGAGGCTCAACCACGTCATTAGCCATACTAATTTACTTCCTAGGTGCTATAGAATGATATCCTTTAGTGTACTATTGATGGTGCTAGAAGCCATCAACAGGGAAGGGGGTCTCCCCATTGTGAAGTCCCAATTATACCCCACACCATTTGGAGTAGGATCCCCAACCAAAATATGACCGGTTTCCAAAAGTGGTGGTTTTAAAGATAGGCATTGGATAGAACAAACACATAAGATGAAATATGCATGACTTTGGTGATATCAAGTCTATGAACTTTGTGCGATATCAAGTGTAATGTATAAAAGGTTCATTCACATCAAAGGGGAAAGAGTGGGCCCCTTAAAAATAAGTAATAGTACATATCTTAAAAGGGACACACAAGCATCATTAGTTAACCTGCAAAATAGTTCACAAGATAACAACGAGCATGATAGTATAAAAGACATGCATTCAACAAAATGCATATTAAGGTTAACATATTAGTTCATTAACATTAGCATAAATGAAACCACATACAACGCAAATATATAAAGAGTAGTCTTACAACATTCATGACATATGCATGAAAGTATGTTAACTTTGAGGGCTTCTCGTTATAAAGTGAAAGTTCCAAGCATAAATTTACATTTATGTAGCACTAGCCCCAATAGTGGAACATGAAGCCAACACTTACTTCTCCAAAGAATGATACTCTTCCTATGATAAACAAGAGAAGCCAAGGCTCCAAAACTTAGTCTCCAATCCTCTTTGGTTCCAATCCCTTTGATTTCATTATGAAGGTTTATTTATAACAAATGATATGGCCCTTCATATCCCTTAGTGACCTTTGAACTTCCCTCATGACTCTTTAAATTGGTTTTTTCTTTTCCTAATTAATGACTTTTCATATTCCACAATTGACACTTGGACTTCCACTTACATATTTTATTTCAAATACAATAATACAAAAACCCATATAAGACAAAAATGGGCAGAGCCTAATAAAACAAGCCCAATAATACAAACTAACACATTAGGCTTGAGTTTGAGGAAACTCTATCTCAACAACTTCAATTTGTAAATCTTCAATTACATAATGATGTCAAGATTTGTATTATGTGATGATCTCCTAAAACTTTGCAAGAATATTAGGTTGATAGAGAACTCTAGCTTCTGTTGCATTTGGGTAGACGATTTTGGAACATGTTTGTGTCTCCTTCATTAATAAGAACAACATAGTGTTGATCTTAGCAGGGCCACCAATATATTTATGCATGGTGTGTCTATTAATCTCCAAGTCTTATTTGGTAGAAATTTTCTTCAGTTGGTCCAAGTATTCTGAAACTTCCTACCTCACCATGTTTCTACCCTTTTCCTCTATAAATGACCGATTGAATGGATCTTATGAGATTTTACTGGGGAGTCCACACCACTGTACAATTGTGCATAAGAATATAAGATGTTGGCTATGAAAGTTCTGACTTGTTTATTACTTTGCATAAGCATTATGACTTCAACTTTCTCAAACTCAACTATTTGTCTTGTTTTACTAGCCATTTCTAATGGTGCACCTATGTACTTCAATCCATATTCATGAACTACAATGATGGTTGCATGAATGACTTTCATAGATTCTTCATTCTCTTGTGATTTCTTCTACATATCATTAAAGAGAATAATTTTTTTATGCATGGTGACCAAATCCTCATAAAGATTCATCATAATGTCTCCCAATGCTTGCAATTCACCATATGTATCCACCTAAAGCTCCTTCAAGTAGACATGCACGGGTGACAACTTCTAAGTTTCTGCTTGGAGTTGTTCTATTTGTTGTCTCACATCTTCCAAATCCTTTTCCATTAAATCATCTGCATTTTCCTTTGAAGCTTCTACAAAGGCTAGGTTAGTTGCATCAATTGTTTGAGGATTCTTTCTGCTATCCCTGACAATCACCCTTTCTATATTAATGAAGACAGGATGTGTGGGGTCATTGGGAAATTTTTTCTTCCTTTTCTAAAAAATTCTTCTATGAAGCTCATTGAAATTTAGGCTACAAATATCCATGGTTGGGTCCTCATCTAAAGGAGAAACCTCTACTTCATCATATGGATCTTGCCCATTTGTAGGAGGAGGTAGAGACTCAGTGATAAGTTGTTCTGTACTGGAAATAATATCAACATATTGGTTATGTTTCCCTTGCTCTACCTACATGTCTTTGACAGCTATTAGCTCCTTAATCTCTTGAGAAATCTCTTTATCCTACTTCTATTTATTCTCTTCTTCTTGTAGTAGATTTTGTCTTTCTTCAACATTTATTCTTCTTCCTCCTTCCTTCTTATTTCTTCTTGAATCCACCTTTATTCTCATTCTCTCTTTTCCAGTTCCTCTCTCTGTCTTTTCTCTTCTTCCTACCTCTTCTGCTCTTCTCTCTTTTACTTCCTCTTTCTCTTTGCTTCCGTAGTCGCTTTTAGAATAGTTGGATCCACTTTAAATTTGCAACTTTGCTCCTTTGTTGGGATGTGAGAAACCTTCCTTTTATATTTAACACTCACTAGGTTGCACTCTTCTGGTTTCCTTACTTATGGAGTAGTGCATTGTTCTAGAGCCACTTGGGAAGGGCCTGCCTAGTGTGTGGGGCCTAGAGGTATTATAGTAGTTCTTGATATTTTCCTACTTTGGCCTAGAGTAGGTTCCACATAGCCAATTAAAATGAAACTTGCCACAATTATTCTTGCAAATACCTCTGGGATCGTATTGATGATAATCTATCTTTCCAAACATAAAGTTTTACAACTCTTTACCTTCAACTATTGTAGCCTTTAGGTTCTTGATTTTGTAGGATCCCACCTGCAAAGGAAAAGTAGGCCAGGGTATTTTCTTTTTCCTATGTTGTATTGTTGATAATATTGCGGAAATATGATATGAAGCTTATTACATGACTAAATTATTTGTGGCATACCTTGGTAAAAAAATGTGATGGTTTCTAGAAGCTGAACACTCTAAGGTAAGTGCCATCTAGTGAGGCAAACCAATAAAAAACTTTTGATGCTGAGTTCATCGCTTCATGGGACATGCAAGGGTGTTATTCTTCAAATATAACATGGTACAATACTTTGAATAAGTGGCCAACCATATTCTCAATGACTCCTTTGTAATGACACTCTGAAATAAGTTTGCAATAAATATGAACAGGAGGGTCCTTGGGTGTCCACTTCCAATCCATGCTAGGAAAATCATTCTGTGCACAAATACCATCCAAATGTTATCCAAACATGTATAATTTAGCTTGCTTTCTGTTAGGTGGATTCTTCACCATGTTTACATTCATCCTAAGCTACTGAGCCAAAAGGTGAGTCCTTCTTCAAAGGGATAAGCTCCTCACATCAAGGGGTTAGCTCCTTAAGGTATGGGATGCATGAACCTTACAAGAGCGAACTTGCCATCTCAAGATTCCTTCCAGAAGCTTCCAGAAATGACTTAAAGTAAGTTTTTAAGAATATACTTACGCCTTTTTAACTTTTACAGGGGTTCACACCCATAACACAGAGACAGAGCGGTCAGGTGCGCAGGGGACATGACCATTAGGTGTGAGACAGTAGAAAATGCTAAGAGAAAGTGCAAAACTAGAGTTTTAGAGGCTTTTGAGGGCTTTCTCTTATTTTCAAGGCTTGATATGAAGAACTGAGGCTCAAGACTTGCAAAGGAGGAAATTATGAATGTTGATGGGCTCACACAGATTGCAGAAAGTCAAAGTGATAATGTTTGTGCAACAGATTTCCCCCTAAAGTGCGAAGTCTATAATAGATGAAGATAGAATTTTTCATCTAAGAAGAGTGAAGTACTTTATCATTTCAAGGATCATCCTGTGGACACCCCAGTCGAAACCTGTAAAAACATTCAATGCAAAATATATATATGTGAACATATCATCGCTGAGGTAGGCATTCCTATGCTCAGATCAAAACTATCTAGAAAACTAACTAAACTGTTTTGATACAAGAATGATTTTGTAATACATCACAAGTATAGACATATGTAAACACAGTATGGGTGCAACCATCTGTTTATGAATAGTCCACTATATAATGAATAACAAAATTCCTCACAGCTTGGATGGTGGAAACTAGATCTAGGGTCTTGATTTCTGCTTCCCGAACTAGTACGATTCTATCCATGTGAATGAATGTGCTGAAGTCAAACATGGTAGAAACCACTTGATTACCAGTCAATGATGTAAATTGTTAACAAGTGTGAGAGAAACCACCAGTAATGTCAATGGCCCTCAAAGTACTCAGTACAATCCATGAAATGTGAAAATGAGTTGATGTCGAACATGTCATAGAATCCTTTGATCGAAGGTCAATGATGCAACCTGTCATCGAAGGCGAGAAACCTGCCATTAGGGCATGCAGATTCCAAGGTACTGACGATTTCTAGATCGTCTTTCTAGATAACGAGCTGAAGTCGATAGAAAGCGATATGTTGTAGGCAAGCCCACAACACGAAATCATAGATCAAGTTCTGAAGAAATATATTTGGCAAGGACTAATTCAAGGATGGTCAAAATGGATGACAAATATTTTGCAAATGAATGGTTTATTTGAACTAACCTCTTGAACACATAGTGACATTGCAGATGGTTTGGTGACAATTGACCCAAAGCTAATACCCAGAAACTAACTGAATACTTTCAATATGGTTTGATTAACTGTTAGGCAAAGGATTCCCAACCGAGGTAAACAAAAAGTGTCGTGTTCAAGAGCGGTTAACTGCTTTTCTAAAACACAAAGTATAACAAATAGGTTCATTTTTTCTCTTTTCCCCCACCATTTCTGGCAAGTACCTCTTTATTTTTGACAAGCTTGAGGAGGATAACATTTGCTTGGTTATAAGCTCATCCTTCGGATGAGTCCAACTTAGTTTAAAATTTGAACCCTAAGAAGGAGTGGTTCACTCATATTTAAAATCAAACTGGTCCTTTACTGTTTAAATTTTAACGAGTCTAGTATAGGAGAAACTCTGTGTTTTTCAATTTTAGGGAGTCAGAAGAAAAACTTAAGGAAACTCCATGGGTGTCCTTTTTCATAAATTTGTGTCCCCCAAACCCGAAAAAGTATAAAATAATACTTGAGAGAACTGCTTGACCATTACGATTAAGGAGTACTTTTCATAGTTAGTGGCACCGATCTGAAAAAGTAAAAAAGCAATCGAAGACACGTCATTTTAAAACCAATATCGAACTTGAAATGACAAAAATCTAGCGATCTTTTCATGTTTATACGGTCAGAAAAGAGCTGTAAGTGGACCGCCTTTTTAATTCTATTTAACGAGTTTAAAAGGGAAAAACTTGACAATCTTTTCATATTTTACGAGTCAGAAAAGAGCTTAAAGAGGACTCCAATGTTACATTTTTTCGTAAATTTTGGAAGAGTTCGAAAAAGTGAAAAAGTATGCTCTTTGTTGAAAATGATCAATTATCCCTAAAAATCCAATATTCTGCACAAAAACTCAAAATAATACTCATACCTATTTAAAATAAATAAAAACGCATCAAAAATTACCTTTTTAAAGTAAAAAATAAATAAATTAAAAATTCATTTATTCAAAAAAGCTTATAAAAAGGGCTTTTGTAAATTCATTTTTACTGTTTGACTTCAGAGTGAGAAGTGAGAGCTTTTGGGTAGAAAACTTCCTGTGATGATTGTGGAAAATCCGTCCGTTGGAATCAGAAACCGTCAGCTCCAGGTAATCCACATCACCATTATCTTGCATCTCAACCGTTTGCATTTTGTTTTTAGGCTTTAAAATTGACTTTTGAGGAGAATTCAGTTTTAGAAAAATGCTCGCAGGGGTTCGCAGGTGCAACATGTGGCCCCTACGGACCCCGACTTTTTTATACAAAGGAAATATTCAGGGTTCCACAGCTGTTGCTTAGGATGAGTGTGGACCTACACACTGTCCCTAACTAGCAGGTGTGGACCCCGCGAAATAGGTTTTAAAAATTCCAATTTTCTCCATTTCCGCGCAAAAAATTTTAACTAAATTTTTGTGATACATCTTTTGTGCAATGTAGGACATACAAAATTCTTATTTGGTGGGAACACGAGCATGAGGATGTGGATCTAGCTGCATTAATTCATCCACCTACAATACGGGCATTAAAAGCATGCAGACTATTTAAATTCTGGGCCATACCCGACATGAGGGCCCAAGTAGACTTCTTGCAATGGCTGGTAGACAAGTGGAGCATACAAGACCAGTGTTTCATGATTGGTGGTCACCAGCTCGAAATCGAGCTAGAGGACATATATTTCTTGACTGGTTTTCCCAAGAGAGGCGAACGATTATCTCTTTTCGGGACTAGGCTAGGTGGCCAGTCTGTCACTAGTCTCTGATTGGAGTTTTGTAATGACCAAACAGAGGACAAAACTATCTCCCATCCTAAACTTAAGGTTATCGCGTTTACCATCACCAGATTATGAGGGAGTGCCACATTGCATGTAGCTACTAGATCCTAGATGCGTATGGTAGTAGACTTTTATCGAGGTACCATCTTCAACTGGTGCGAGGTTGTGTTGGCGAATGTAAAAGGTCAACTGACTAGAGCAAAGAACGGACAACTAAAAAACTTTGGATATGGTTTCCTGGTTGTGAGATTTGGTCTAGAGAGGGTACCTATGTTGGTCCCACGGCAGCTTCTGTTGAGGCTGATCTTCCTCGAGAGCCTAGGATAATGCGTTGGGTTGCAGTGATGGCCCGTCATCCTGAGGAGGGTTCAAAGGTTGTCCGATTTCCACTAGAGTATTTTCGTTGGTTGAGGAACCAACTTTTTGTGATTTAGGATTTTCCATATGCTGGGATGGAGTATCATGGTGACCCAGACATGGCTCTTCCACTAGGAGAGCAGTGGGATGATTTAGGTAAAATTATTTTCAAGACTTGTTTTAACTAATTTTTTTTTTTTTTTTCTAAATCGTCAAAAACTGATAATAAAAAGTTTTAAATGTAGATGTGGGTCCACAATGACCAGCTGCTCTCCAGCCTTACGAGAGGAGACACCCAACTGTAGCAGTACTGGCCCCATAGGACCAATCTATAGAGACTGTTGAGAATGCAACAAGATGATGGAGCTTAGTGGAAAGAAGTCGCCTTCACTAAGTGGGCCTGAAGGCTATTTTTGGCACAAGTCTATTTTTAAACTATGTCTATTTTTAGACATATGGATCATCGTCTATGAGTTGCAGAATGTTGTTTATGGATGATTGGTCATGTTGGTAAAAATAGATGGAATTCTATTTTTAGACAACAGCGGAGGTACTGTCAGTCTAAATATAGAACAGTCGAATATTTTTAACCCTTAATAATATTTGGACTATAAACATTATCTTATTCTCTTGGCGCACTTCAGTTCGAGCTACAAATGTGGCACATGCAACTGCCATAAGGAAATATGTGGTTCCTATGGGTTAAATTCAGCTATTGCATGGAGGACTTCAGTTAGGACTTTAGTGATTGAGTTCTATGGAGTTGGATCAGGAGTTGATGGAGTTGTGTTCAGTTTGACTTAGTTGAACTAGTTGTATTTAGTCTAACTAACAAATACACTAGTGTTGAGTGATGTGAATTAGTTATTAATTAATTCACTAATTATTAACTCATAAATCAACTGAAGAATACATCAGTTAACTCAATCCATGGAAAATTCAGTGGAGACAAGTGTTAGAGGTGAGTGAAAGGGAAAGATAGCTGTCAGTTGTGACTATATTTGTGCATGTGATTTGCACAATCAGTGAGATTGAGTTGCCAATGAGGATTGCATCATGTTACACAAGGCAAACACGTGAATGGTTCAACCATTCTCATCCATTCTCTATGCAGGATTGCGCAGTGGAGGTAGGCAAGCAGCGGAGGAGATTTGAGCCAACGATTGATTCAAATCTGAGCTAGTTTGTGTGTAACAGGTGGAGATAGTACTGAGTACTTGTGAGGATTATTGTACTATGTATTGTTACATGTTCTCAATCAATATAATATACCGATAGTTGTGGGGTTTTTAGCTTTATACTTTCCCCGGGTACATACTGTGTTGATATGTGTGATTGATGCTTCTATATTCGCATGCAATTGTTTCTGCTTTCGCAAATTGATGATCAATGGTAGATGAGATTATGTATTATGCATGCATTCCGTAATAGTGTATAATTAAGATAATATCAGTTGAATAAGTGTCATATTATTCATAAATTTCTACATGGTATCGGAGCAGGTTGATTTGTAGAAGAGATTTCTACAGGATATCAAAGCGAGGATTGATCATCAGATCTATTATTCAAAAAGTGTCTACATTTTATTTCTTCAGGCAGAGTCTGTAATCGGGCCAGGTAGCCTCTAGATTCATCCTTATTTTGGAAGGTGATATATCCGGTGAATTCCCATACGGTCAATCTCTATATAAGAAATACTTCATTCTCACGAATTTTAGATCGGAAGCAGTTGAGTTTTGAGCTGGTGGAATTTGAATTTGCAACAATGTTTTCTTGGTGTCAAAGTTGAAATGTCTTTCAACGGATTGCGATTGGAGTATGCCCTTGGAGGAAGCTCGAACTATATTGCATGGAAGGACAAGATGGAGGTAGTGTCAGATGATAATGGTTTGAAGGAGTTCATAGAATCGGATATACTAAAACCTACTGATGCTGCTCAAGTCGCGGATTGGAAAAAGAAGACAGCAAAGTGTCGAAGGATTCCGTTGGAGGGCGTGAGGGATCACATTGTGTCCAGCCTCCATGGAAAGAATTATCCATACTTGATGTGGAAAGAATTGACAGATCTATTCCAAAACAAGAGCGACCAGAGGAAGTTGGCGCTCAAGGATAAACTCAGAAACATAAAGTGTGAGAAAGGTGACAATATGCCCAAGTATCTCACGAAGTTCACCCAATGCCAGGATGAGTTGGGAAGTGTGGGGGTGACTGTCGATGATGAGGACTTGGTGAGCTTGGCTCTACTTGGTCTTCCCAAGAGTTGGCATTCCTATCAAGACTCTGTTAATGGTCGGGAGAAATTGCCAGGATGGGAGAGACTTTGGTCAGATCTTGTGCAAGAGGAGATCAGGCGGAATACCAGGGACAGATCTTCATCAAAGGCACCTAATGAAGAAAATTGCGCTTTGGCTGCCAAAGAAAAGAATGGGAAGAACAAGAAATCTTCTCATTCCGACACGAAAGGCAAGAAGTAGGACATGTCCAAGGTGAAGTGCTTTCACTGTCACCAGCACGGACACTATGCCACGAATTGTCCGCAGAAGAAGAAAAATAAGCAAGCTGCTGGATCTGCAGCGGGAGAGGCCTTAGCCTCATAGTTTGAGTTTGATTTTTCACTAATCGCATGCTTGGTATCAAGTGTGATGGGATTGGTATGGTTCTTGGATAGTGATGCGTCTTTTCACATAATAGGAGATCAAGGTTTGTTTTCTCATATGGATGAGAAAGATCTTGGAGTGCACATCGAGATGGGTGATGATGGTAGATACAGTGCGACCGGTATCAGTACCATTTCCTTTGAGAGGGAGTCTGGTAAACCCTTCGTATTGAAGGAAGTGATGCATGTTCCAGGATTGAAGAAGAATCTTATCTCTGTGGCGATGTTAGAAGACAAGGGATATGATGTCATTTTCAACGAGGGAAAAGCTTTCCTGTGTAGCAAGACAACTGGAGAAACCCAGAAGATAAGGGTTCGACTCAAGAACCTTTATCAGTTGCATGTAGATGGCTGCTCAGTAATGGCATGCAAGGCAGAAGGAGTGGTGAGCCGGGATGATGGCGAGCTGTGGCACCAGAGATTGGGCCACCTTCACCATGGAGCCTTGAAGATACTACAGTAGATTTCTACTGGGCTTCCTAAAGGCACTCTTGCGCAGTTAGATCAGTGCAAGGGGTGTATTTTGGGAAAGTTTGTGAAAGCCACCTTTCACAAGAAGGATAGTCACACCACGACGATCCTTGAGAGAATTCACACAGACGTGTGTGGACCTTTCTCAGTTGCTTCGACAGCAAATCACAGGTACTACATGATCTTTGTTGATGATTTCTCCCGAAAGTGTTCGATCTTCTTCATGCAGAAGAAGAGTGAGACATACTCAAAGTTCTGTGAGTTAAAATTACTAGTCGAGAAGGAATCGGGGAAGAAGGTGAAGGCTCTTAGGAGCGACAATGGTGGTGAATTCATCTCTGGTGAGTTCAAGGATTTCTGCAGCGCAGAAGGGATTCAAAGAGAGCTCATAGCTCCCCATAACCCACAGCAGAACGGGGTTGCTGAGCGGAAGAACATAACGATCGTGGGTGCTGCACAGGTGATGTTGCATGATCAGAACCTACCACTTCACTTGTGGGCAGAGGAATGCAATACTGTAGTATATGTGCAAAACCGTTGTCTTGATATTTCTCATTTGAGGATTTTTGGTTCTCCTGTTTACATGCATGTGACGAAGGATGCTAGGAAGAAGTTGGAGTTGACCGTGAAGGTTGGGATATTTGCGGGGTACATTGATACGCCCCATAACTATTGTGTGTATTTGCGAGACAATCACAAGACTGTTGTGAAATGGGATATAAAATTTCAGGAGGAGAAAGCCATGAAGTGTTTGCTTGAGAGGGAGACACACTTGCATGCAGATGAGGAGCTATTAGTTCCTAAGGAAGAGATTCAGGACGTGGATCAGCCACAAAAGGAAGTTCATGGAGTGGAAGAGACCATTCATGCAGTGCCAACCATCAGAGGGCGAAAGCGCACTACAGAAGATGAGCGACTAGCTCAAGATGCAGAGAAGGTTGCAGGACCACCTACAGTAGAGCGCAGGTAGAGACAATCCCCGGATCGGTACATTGGATACATGGATCTTGTGAGAAAATGTGTTGTGATAGAGCCATCCTCTTTCGAGGAAGTTGTGGAGGAACCTGCATGGGTAGATGCCATGGTGGAAGAGTATGATTCAATTGTCAGAAACAGTGCATGGGAGATTGTCCCAAGACTGGAGGGGAAATCAGTGGTGGGTTTGAGATGGATCTACAAAGTGATGCAGATGGGGTGGAACATTCATCAAATGGATGTGAAGACTGTGTTCCTTCCTAGAAGTTGGAGGAAGGAAGATGCTACTTCAGCGGAGGTAGTGGATGCCACTGTTTATCGACAGTTGGTGGAGTCGCATATGTGCAGGCTCAAGAGACGCACATCGGGATATGGATCTTGGTACAGACATGAGGATGTAGATTGGGTAGGGAGCTCAATGGGTGAAATCAGGTACTATCATATCATAGATTGTGTGCAGCGGAGAATCATGCTACTTTCATATATTCCCACGGAGGATCACGATGCTGATATCTTGACGAAGGTGCTCACCAGGAGAAAATTTGAGTACCATCGAGACAGGATAGGGGTTGTTGATAATCCATATCTTGTTGAGAGGGAGTGTTGAGAATGCAACAAGATGATGGAGCTTAGTGGAAAGAAGTCGCCTTCACTAAGTGGGCCCGCAGGCTATTTTTGGCGCAAGTCTATTTTTAGACTATGTCTATTTTTAGACATATGGATCATGGTCTATGAGTTGCAGAATGTTGTTTATGGATGATTGGTCATGTTGGTAAAAACAGATGGACTTCTATTTTTAGACAACAGTGGAGGTACTGTCAGTCTAAATATAGAACAATCGAATATTATTAGCCCTTAATAATATTTGGACTATAAACATTATCTTATTCTCTTGGAGCACTTCAATTCGAGCTACAGATGTGGCACATGCAACTGCCATAAGGAAATACGTGGTTCCTATGGGTTAACTTGAGCTATTGCATGGAGGACTTCAGTTAGGACTTCAGTGATTGAGCTCTATGGAGTTGGATCAGGAGTTGATGGAGTTGTGTTCAGTTTGACTTAGTTGAACTAGTTGTATTTAGTATAACTAACAAATACACTAGTGTTGAGTGATGTGAATTAGTTATTAATTAATTCACTAATTATTAACTCATAAATAAACTGAGGAATACATCAGTTAACTCAGTGCATGGACAGTTCAGTGGAGACAAGTGTTAGAGGTGAGTGAAAGGGCAAAACAACTGTCAGTTGTGACTATAGTTGTGCATGTGATTTGCACAATCAGTGGGATTGAGTTGCCAATGAGGATTGCATAGTGTTACACAAGAGAAACACGTGAATGATTCATCCATTCTCATCCATTCTCTATGCAGGATTGTGCAGTGGAGGCAGGTAAGCAGCGAAGGAGATTTGAGCCAGCGATTGATTCAGATCTGAGCTAGTTTGTGTGTAACAGGTGGAGATAGTACTGAGTACTTGTGAGGAGTATTGTACTATGTATTGTTACATGTTCTCAATCAATATAATATACAGATAGTTGTGGGGTTTTCAGATTTATGCTTTCCCCGGGTACATACTGTGTTGATATGTGTGATTGATGCTTCTATATTCGCATGCAATTGTTTCTGCTTTCCCAAATTGATGATCAATGGTAGATGAGATTATGTATTATGCATGCATTCCGCAATAGTCTATAATCAGGATAATCTTGGTTAAATAAGTGTCATATTATTCATAAAATTTCTACAGAGACCCTAACCGAATTGGAGAATCATCTAGAGCGTTTGACAATAGATATTCCAGAGACTAGCATAGATGACATTCCACTGAGGTTACAGGGATATGTGATTGGGGTCCGAGGACCTTTTAGGAGGTTCCTTTGTAGGGTGGCCAGAGCAGTGGTTTCTTATCATGATCATCGCCAGGGATAGGATGATCGCTTTTGTAGACACATACGACATTTTATGTCTTTTTGTACTATCATTTTTTGCCGATCATAAGGTGTTTTTCAACCTATGATCGAAGACGATGTATATTTGACACACTTCTATGCTATGATATATCACTATTACTGGCTATCTTGTATAACATGTTATGGAATGTTTTTTTGAATTTACTATTTTGATTATTGCAAATGACTATTTAACATACAAGAAGCAACTGCATCTGCTAATGTATTTAAATATCTCGGAATATGTTGATATTCAATGTAATCAAATTCACATTCCAAGAGACGAACTCTCAAAAATAATCTTAATAAAACTGGATTTCTAATGGCATAAACTATGTTAAGCTGTAATACAATGAGTTCAGAATCTAACCTAACAATCAAACTCTGAATACAAAATGAGGTGGATTCAGATAATAACTCAATCACTACACTATACTCTGCAATGTTATTCGTTGTTTGACCGAGGCTTACCCCATGCATAGATACTAACTCATAAGAGGGTGAATGGATAACCCAAGCCGTGGAAGAAATGTTCCGTTTATTACGACAAGCACCATCAACAAAACTGATATATGTTTAACGAGATGTCGACATCTGCAATATCAAGAGTAAAATCAAGATAAGCAGAAATAATGATAAAAACACTCTCTAAACTAGGCACACATTTCTAATCAAACACACACCAGCAAGAAAGAAACTAATCTAACAAAAATCTCCACAACAAAGTTTTAAGCATAATATATCTCCAGATAAAGCCCATTTATGGGTTTACCTAAAGAGACATCGTCAAAATCTACCAATTCATAGGCCGCTTTTGCCAACTTTCACTTAAAAATATAAGGACCATGCCACATAGGTACAAATTTTCCAGCCCCTAGTTTATCGTTTGCTTGATCTTATAGTAAGACTAGGTCTCCTTCTAAAAAATTACGAGGTGTAACATTTCGGTTGTACTGAGCTTTTATTTGTTTCGCATTAGTTTTGATTTCTAATGTAGCATCACGTCAATTCTCGTCTAATTGAGCTAAGTACAACAAAAATTTCTCCTCTTCAAAAGTGGTTGGGAGTAATTCTATGGCTATTTGCAATGACAGAATTTCACACTCAATAGGTAACACTGCTTCCAAATCGTAAACTAGTTGAAAAGGAGTGAAACCGGTTGATGTTTTTACTGAGGTTCGATATGCCCAAAGTGTTGAAAATAACATGTTATGCTAATTCAACCTATGAATACCAATGATTCGTTGGATCATAGTGACTAGAAATTTATTGATAGCTTCAACCAGACCATTAACCTATGGGTAATATGGAGTAGAACTATCGTCACACAGGCCAAGTTGATCTGTTAGTTCAGCCATCATGATGTTTCAAAAATGACTCCCATGATTAGTAATAATAGCTTGAGGAACACCGAATCTAGCAATTATATGATTGAAAAAGAAAATTGCAACAGACTTGCCGTCTGCCAAAAATGTAGGTATCACCTCGGCCCACTTCGTAAAATAATCCACTGCAAGGATGATATACACATGCCCCCAGCCAAGTGAGGGTTACATGTAATAAAGTCGATACCCCACTATGCGTAGGGACCACAACAATTATTGGGTGGAGAGGAGCGGGTGGAGCACGCACCTTACGATCAAAATTTTGGCAATTGTGGCATTTCCGGACTGCATAGATATAGTCTTTGAATAAGGATGGCCAAAAATAACTAGCGTGCAATATATTTTGGGCTATGGCATACCTAGACATATGATTGCGACATGCTCCAGAGTGACAGTCATTCAGAACCTTTTCAGCTTCTTCATGAGTTAGACAACATCGGAAAATAGAATCCGCCCCACGACGATAAATTGTATCTCCAATAATATTGTATTGTTGGGATTGGAAACGAATTTTCCGTTGCTGAGATCATGAGATTTCAGGCCAAAAAGATTGGGTGTGGAGATAAACAATAATATCTCCATACCATGGGTCAAGAGTACTGATAAGAAACAAGGATTCGTTTGCAATGGGTTCTTCCACCACAGTTTCAGTATTAGTACACAGGAAATCACACATCAGTTCCACAAAAACCGAAGATTTCTTTGCTTGGATTTTTCAAACTCCAAGTCAAATTCCTGCAGCATAACTATCCATTTGGAATACTTGGCCCTTAGAAATTGTTTGGTCAAGATATACGTCATAGGGTTATAGTATGAAATTACTGTGGTTTTGCGTAATAAGATGTAGCGATGAAATCTTTGGACAACTTGAAGAGCTTCCAAGACCAATTTCTCCACATGCGAATATTTAAGATCAGTCGGATTCAGGGTTTGACTAAGATAGTAAATCACATGTTCACTGTTGAATTCATCTTCCTGAACTAAAACCATCCCAATGGTGGAATGAGAAGCAGCGACGTAAAAAAAGTAATCCTGGTTGTAGTTGGGAGGATGCAATAATGGTGCATGGGTCAACGCGTGTTTAAGTGCATCAAAATATTTGTTAGCTATCTCATTCCAAAAGAATGAAGTATTCTGTTTCAACAACCTGGTAAAACCTTTTGTTATCTCGACGTAGTTAAGAATGAAACGATGTAAAAAAATTTCTTTTCCTTGCAAACTTTGGAGTTGACGAAGATTCGAAGGAGGAGGTAATTTGACAATAGTTTCAACCTTTGAGGGATTGACATGAATGTCAACTTTTGAAATGAAAAATCCAAGTAAACGACCCGTCTCTATACAGAAAACACATTTGTGCTGATTCAGCCTAATTCGATAATGCCTACATCTCATAAAGATTGCTCATAAATGAGTGAGATGATCGACTCTACGTAATGAATGGGTAGGTAAATCATCAAGATAAGGTTGCACAATGTGCTTGATGTCATGAAATGTGTAAGACATAGCCCTTTGGAAAGTTTCTCCAACATTCTTCAATCCAAAAGGTAATTTGCAATTGATCTGAATTTGAAACTACTTGAAAAAGGTTTGCAAGGTATTCAATTCAGTAGTAAACATGTTTAAAAGATGCCCATGTCTTGCAGTAAAGAAACAAATGAAATTTCCAGCTGTTCATGATCCATTTAAGCATAGCAGAATTATTTCCTTTTACTGTTTAACACATTAAAACGAATTTGTTCTGCAAAATAAATCAACCACAGGTGCAAAAGAAGTTGATGAAGCAGTTCACCCCTCTTGGGCTACGTCTGTTGGGTCCAGGGTCCCAAATGGGCCTGTCCTCGTTTTAATTAAATGATCCAAATGAATATACAACTGAATAGAAGTCTCTATAGGTGAAATAGACTATAAAAATGGATTTAGAACACATGAATCCTTCAGGATTGACTACTGGTTCAGCTCCAATGGATACCTGCAACCCTATACAGTTCTCACAATACTGGGCCCTGGTGGCTCCTGGAACTTCCACGGCTCCAAAAATTGTGAAAATGACCTCAGAATGCTATAAGACCTGTGCCAAATGGCTTCAAAAGGTCGAGAATACCCAAAATCAAAAAACAATTCATCCAAAACCGCCTTTTCTAGCCAAAGTTATGGCTATTTACTCCCAACTGCTAACTGCCCCTAAAAAAACTCCAGCTAACTTTAGTTATGGCCAGTTAGCTCTGCCAATTATGGCGGGACTGCCCAAATTTGGCGCTCTGCCAAAAATCTACCAGTCTAACTACTTCTCATTAATGTGCATGTGACCAAAAAATGTGGGCGGTTTGTTTGCATGGGATTGCGTGCCGGCAGTTTGAGCGGAGCCCCTGGTTCAATGGCTGTGGTCATATGGTGTGGGGGTTGGCCCCTTTCATTCCCGCCCGCCATCAAATTCAAAATTTAAGTATAGTTTTCTTCGCCCATCTAACAAGGTCCGCCTCCATAGCCTAACGGTAAGGCGTTGAATTAATTGAAGATAGGTCATGGGTTCAATCCACAACCCCACCAAAATTTTACATATATGCGGCCCCATTGTGTTGATGTCACCTAAGCCACGTGGCAGCTTCTGGGCTTGCCACGTGGTAGCTTCTAATTGGTCGGCCCAAAAGGAATATTCTGTGGAATATTCTTTTTTTAATTTTTTTTGAAAATTCAAAAATTAAGGGTTATTGGGCGATTTTGGTTTTGACATAAATTTCACATACGGGGACTATTTTTTGAACCATTTGTGGTGCCAGAATCAGGAGGACGAGATCTATCTGATTGTTCAGGTTCAAGCCAGTTCTAAGCACTTTCATTTTTGAGCATTTTACGACACTTGGGACATGAGCCCCTGATCAAGCCTCCCCATTGGGAGGCTTTTGGACCCAAAAAGCCTTCAACTACCTGTTAAAGAGGTGAGGGTATAGTACCCTCACTCTGTCCACCTCCATCCACTTTCACTTGTTCGGTTTGCTGCCTTTGAAACCAACCCGAACATAATCTACATTGCCCCTCCTTGAAGTGCATGTCCTTCTGTCAAGGATTGTATCTTCTTTCAGCTCATCTAAGAATTCTAGCGAGAAATCTTCTATAGATGGTAGCTAAATAGCGCTTTCATGACCAGTGATCAAAGGAGGTTCATACAAACGTAAGTTCTCCACATTAACAATAGAATACATTTGCATGTAGGAAGGCAAATCTAATTGAAAAGAATTATTTCCAACCTTCTTGAGGATTTTGAATGGACCATAACGAATAGGCTTCAACTTTTTACCTTCTCCTTTCATCCTTTCCTTACTAATGTACATCCATACGTCATCCCCTTCTTGAAATTTGTGATCGACTCTATGCTTGTCGTGTCTTTCCTTGTACTTGCCTTGACTCTTCTCAAGCTGTTCTTGAATTTGCTGATGTATTTGCTGAATTCTTTCAATGAATGAACGAGCTTTGTCAATATCACTATGTTCCTCAATGGCGACATCTTTCTCAAGAATGAAATCAAGAGGTGATTTTGGCAAGTAACCAAAACAAGCTTCAAACAATGAGGTGTTTGTGGAAGAGTGCTTGGCACGGTTGTAAGCATGTTGTATGTAGTGCAAATGTTCATCCCAAAGCTTGGGATGCTTGCTGCAATATCCTCTCAAGAGGTGCACAATGGTTCTGTTCACAACTTCAGTTTGTCCATCTATTTGCGGATGGAAAGCAGTACTTTTCTTCAACTTTGTGTCCATCATCTCCCATAGGTTGGACCAAAAATTCCCCACAAATCTGGAATCCCTGTCACTAATAATGGAAGTAGGCAAACCAAAGTGAATCCATACATGATGAAAAATAATTCAGCAGTTTGTTCAGTAGTTATAGTTTTCTTACAAGGCATAAGTATACACATTTTGCTGAAACGATCAACTACTACATATAAATAATCATGCTGCTTTCTAGATTTTCGCAAACCTCCTACAAAATCCATAGAGATGCTCTCCCATGGTCTAGAAGGTACCGGCAAAGGAGTATACAAGCCAAGCTTCCTATTACTAGGCTTGCTTGTAGCACATAATGAACAAACCTCTTATGAACCTTGAAACAGAATCTACCATGCGAGGCCAATAGCAATACCTCTGTAGATGTGCAACTATTTTGCTTACACCAAAATGGACAACAATAAGAGAAGAATGAGCTTCTCTTATGACATTTATTCTCTCCCCCTGTGGTATACACAACTTTCCCAAATGAAACAAAAAATTGTTATGCATGTGATAGTCATTTTCCTCTACATGATTCCCTTTACTCAAGCTAGCATACACATCTTTAAAGTCATCATCAGATGCATACTGTTCTATGTAACTATCATGTACAATGGAATCATTCTTAAGTAAAGTAACAACACCAATAATAGGCCTTGAAAGCATATCAGCAGATTTATTCAGAGTACCTTTCTTGTACCTTATTACCAAATGGAACTGTTGCAAGAAGCCCATCCATCTGAAGTGTTGTGACTGTTGTAACTTGCTTTGTGATTGCAAGTGTTGTAAGGGCTGATGGTCGGTATGTATAACAGTTTCTTTGCCCATCAAATAGTGTTTCCACTTTTTGACACTTTGTACCAATGCATACAACTCCTTATCATAGGTAGGATAATTTACAACAACACAATTAAAAGTTTCAGAATGAAAAGCAATAGGCTTACCATGCTGTAGAAGAACTGCACCCATGGCATAATCACTAGCATCGGTTTGTATCTCAAATGGCTGTCTCAAATCCAGTAATGCAAGGACCGGAGCCGAACTAATCTTCTCTTTCAAAGATTCGAAAGCTTTTTGTTGCTTGCCTCCCCATTGGAAAGCATGCTTCACACTTGTCACTGCATGCATAGGAGCGGCTATAGAAGAGAAGTTAGAGATGAACTTCCTCCAATATTGAGCTGCACCGAAAAAACTTCTTACCTCTGTAATGGATTTGGGAGTAGGCCACTTCACAATAGCCTCAATATTAGCAGGATCAATTCTCAAAGCACCTCCTCCTACTATGTGTCCCAAATAAACCGAAGAAGTCTTTCCAAATTCACACTTTGACATTTTAAGAAATAACTGATTCTTCTTCAAAACAGCAAGTACTTTCCTAACATGCATGACATGATCTTCTCTAGACTTGCTGAAAATTAAGATGTCATCTAAGTAGACAATAACGAAATCATCAAGAAAAGGACGCAAGACATCATCATTACCCGCATGAAAGTTGCAGGTGCATTGCACAAACCAAACGACATCACAAGCCATTCAAAGAGTCCTTGTTTGGTTTTAAACGTTGTCTTCCAAATGCCACTTTCTTCAATTCTTACTTGATGGTATCCACAGCGCAAGTCTAACTTAGTGAAATATCGAGCATCTTTCAGCTGGTCTAGCAAATCATCTATCCTTGGGAGTGGGTAATGATTCTGTACCGTTATCTTGTTCAAGGCCCTGAAATCAACACACATACGCCAAGTGCCATCTTTCTTTGGAATCAGTACAATTGGTGACCCACATGGCAAAGTACTTGGCCTTATGAAACCCTTGTCCAACAAATCCTTGATTTGCTTCTTTATTTCAGAATTCTCCATAATAGACATGTGGTACATGCCTATGTTTGAAAGAGGACAATCTGGATGCAAATGGATTTCATGCTGAATCTCCCTCTTAGGAGGCAAATCTGTTGGCTCCTGAAATATCTCATGATATACATCAACTAAATCATACAGATATGATTTAAGTTTTGGATCACAATTGTCAAATGACTCATGATTCACATCAACCTTGGGCTTAATCATAAGAAGAACAAAATTCTTACTTGAATTGACCAGCCTTTTTACATGTCCTGCATTCACCATCACTATATTTGTCTTCTTACGATGAGCTCTAACAATGAACTCCTTGCCATCTTTGAAAAGATGATATTTGTTTTCATGGCGATGAAAGATAGCTTTCCTGTCAAACAAGTAAGGACTTCCCAAAACAATTCCTGCGATATCAAAAGGTACCACATCAAGTTCAATTGTGTCAATAAAATGTGCAGTAATTGAAAAGCGCAATGTGCACTTTCTTGAAACTTGTAAATTTGCATCCTTGCAAATCTATCCAAGTGGATATGGCTTCGGATGTGGAACAGTCTCAAGTTTAAGCTGCTTGACCAAATCTTCTGATATAAGGTTTGCTTGTGACCCACTATCAAAAAGTGTGTCAATCTTAGTATGTTTTGAAATCACCCTCACATGAAACAGTTCAATTCTTTCTTCCTCATTAGGAGCTTGTACATGACAGTTTGAGGTACTAGTGCTGGCTTGAATTTCCATTTCTTTTCCCTTCAAGTTTTTCAAACCCATGGCTGTAATTTTGGTTTCATCACCTGAATCATCCCTTAAATCTTGTGGAGTAGATGTAGTAGCAGCAGTTTTCTGTTTCCCTTTGGATTTGTTAAATTGAGGTCTTTTTTCAAGATGTAATTTCCAACAGTTTTTCTCCTCATGGCCTGGTTTAGAACAGTGTCTACAAATCACTTTCTCACTCTCCTATTTGACAGATGCATTCTTTTTGCCCGTTCCCTTGGAGGTTTTCTCTTTGTTTTTCCCCTTGGCGTGCTTGTTTCTACCCTCTTCAAATGTGTTTTTTCCCCTTGCCTCTAAATGGGTAGCTTGGACACAAACCTCATCCAGGCTAGTAGGGTTAAACATCAAGATGGTGTGTCTAAGGTAGCTATGCAAGCCACCAATATAATTCAGCAAGATTTCCTGGGTCTATAAATCTACCCCTAAGAAAAGAGCTCTTCTCCTGAATTCTTGGGTGTAGTCTTGGACACTCTGACCCTTACGTTTTCTGAAATTTTGCCAGTTCATAATGGCTTTCTGCATGTGAGCAAGAGGATAAAAGTGTTTTTTAATGGATAACAGAAAGTCAGTCCATGTTAAGGTAACCTTACCAAATTTCTTGATCTCCTCTTTGGTCTTGGCCTCCCACCAGATCAATGCTGCTCCATCCATTCTCAAAGAAGCCAACTGAATCTTTGCGGCATCATCATGCATATTATGGATCCTCAAGTAAACTTCCAACTGCCTAATCCACTTGTCAAGCTTTTCTGCATTCACTTCACCATTAAACATAGGTAATTCGAATTTTACATCAAGCTTCAAAAAAGGACTTTTTCCAGAGGATCTATGTTTATGCACAAAAGAAAAAGACGAGGATAAAGAGGAAGGAGGTGACGATGGGGGTGGTGGATCATGATTACCTCCATGTCCTTTCTTGGAATGATCATCATCCTTCTTACCTCCTGAAGAACCCTCTCCTTCCTAGGGATGTTTGGACCCTTATCCAACCAATTTCTCATTTCTTTCTTGGTACAATATCCTCACCATTTCAGTGAGGTCCAAGAAAGCCTTTCTGAAGACTCTTTCTTCTTCTCTTGGATCCGTGTCTGCAGGAAT
>APFE030923695.1:3045-46842 GCA_000404065.3 Pinus taeda | reverse complement strand
AGATTTTGGCAAACCTCCTACAAAATCCATAGAGATGCTCTCCCATGGTCTAGAAGGTACCGGCAAAGGAGTATACAAGCCAAGCTTCCTATTACTAGGCTTGCTTGTAGCACATAATGAACAACCTCTTATGAACTTTGAAACAGAATCTACCATACGAGGCCAATAGCAATACCTCTGTAGATGTGCAACTGTTTTTCTTACACCAAAATGGCCAGCAATAAGAGAAGAATGAGCTTCTCTTATGACATTTATTCTCTCCCCCTGTGGTATACACAACTTTCCCAAATGAAACAAAAAATTGTTATGCATGTGATAGTCATTTTCCTCTACATGATTCCCTTTACTCAAGTTAGCATACACATCTTTAAAGTCATCATCAGATGCATACTGTTCTATGTAACTATCATGTACAATGGAATCATTCTTAAGTAAAGTAACAACACCAATAATAGGCCTTGAAAGCATATCAGCAGATTTATTCAGAGTACCTTTCTTGTACCTTATTACCAAATGGAACTGTTGCAAGAAGCCCATCCATCTGAAGTGTTGTGACTGTTGTAACTTGCTTTGTGATTGCAAGTGTTGTAAGGGCTGATGGTCGGTATGTATAACAGTTTCTTTGCCCATCAAATAGTGTTTCCACTTTTTGACACTTTGTACCAATGCATACAACTCCTTATCATAGGTAGGATAATTTACAACAACACAATTAAAAGTTTCAGAATGAAAAGCAATAGGCTTACCATGCTGTAGAAGAACTGCACCCATGGCATAATCACTAGCATCGGTTTGTATCTCAAATGGCTGTCTCAAATCCGGTAATGCAAGGACCGGAGCCGAACTAATCTTCTCTTTCAAAGATTCGAAAGCTTTTTGTTGCTTGCCTCCCCATTGGAAAGCATGCTTCACACTTGTCACTGCATGCATAGGAGCGGCTATAGAAGAGAAGTTAGAGATGAACTTCCTCCAATATTGAGCTGCACCGAAAAAACTTCTTACCTCTGTAATGGATTTGGGAGTAGGCCACTTCACAATAGCCTCAATATTAGCAGGATCAATTCTCAAAGCACCTCCTCCTACTATGTGTCCCAAATAAACCGAAGAAGTCTTTCCAAATTCACACTTTGACATTTTAAGAAATAACTGATTCTTCTTCAAAACAGCAAGTACTTTCCTAACATGCATGACATGATCTTCTCTAGACTTGCTGAAAATTAAGATGTCATCTAAGTAGACAATAACGAAATCATCAAGAAAAGGACGCAAGACATCATCCATTACCCGCATGAAAGTTGCAGGTGCATTGCACAAACCAAACGACATCACAAGCCATTCAAAGAGTCCTTGTTTGGTTTTAAATGTTGTCTTCCAAATGTCACTTTCTTCAATTCTTACTTGATGATATCCACTGCGCAAGTCTAACTTAGTGAAATATCGAGCATCTTTCAGCTGGTCTAGCAAATCATCTATCCTTGGGAGTGGGTAACGATTCTATACCGTTATCTTGTTCAAGGCCCTGAAATCAACACACATACGCCAAGTGCCATCTTTCTTTGGAATCAGTACAATTGGTGACCCACATGGCGAAGTACTTGGCCTTATGAAACCCTTGTCCAACAAGTCCTTGATTTGCTTCTTTATTTCAGCATTCTCCATAATAGACATGTGGTACATGCCTATGTTTGGAAGAGGACAATCTGGATGCAAATGGATTTCATGCTGAATCTCCCTCTTAGGAGGCAAATCTGTTGGCTCCTGAAATATCTCATGATATACATCAACTACATCATACAGATCTGATTTAAGTTTTGGATCACAATTGTCAAATGACTCATGATTCACATCAACCTTGGGCTTAATCATAAGAAGAACAAAATTCTTACTTGAATTGACCAGCCTTTTTACATGTCCTGCATTCACCATCGCTATATTTGTCTTCTTGCGATGAGCTCTAACAATGAACTCTTTGCCATCTTTGAAAAGATGATATTTGTTTTCATGGCGATGAAAGATAGCTTTCCTGTCAAACAAGTAAGGACTTCCCAAAACAATTCTTGCTATATCAAACGGTACCACATCAAGTTCATTTGTGTCAATAAAATGTGCAGTGATTGCAAAGCGCAATGTGCACTTTCTTGAAACTTGTAAATTTGCATCCTTGCAAATCCATCCAAGTGGATATGGCTTTGGATGTGGAACGGTCTCAAGTTTAAGCTGCTTGACCAAGTCTTCTGATATAAGGTTTTCTTGTGACCCACTATCAAAAAGTGTGTCAACCTTAGTATGTTTTGAAATCACCCTCACATGAAACAGTTCAATTCTTTCTTCCTCATTAGGAGCTTGTACATGACAGTTTGAGGTACTAGTGCTGGCTTGATTTTCCATTTCTTTTCCTTTCAAGTTTTTCAATCCCATGGCTGTAATTTTGGTTTCATCACCTGAATCATCCCCTAAATCTTGTGGTGTAGATGTAGTAGCAGCAGTTTTCTCTTTCCCTTTGGATTTGTTAAATTGAGGTCTTTTTCAGGATGTAATTTCCAACAGTTTTTCTCCTCATGGCCTGGTTTAGAACAATGTTTACAGATCACTTTATCACTCTCCTGTTTGACAGATGCATTCTTTTTGCCCTTCCCCTTTGAGGTTTTCTCTTTGTTTTTCCCCTTGGCGGGCTTGTTTCTACCCTCTTCAAATGTGTTTTTTCCGCTTGCCTCTAAATGGGTAGCTTGGACACAAACCTCTTCCAAGCTAGTAGGGTTAAACATCAAGATGATGTGTCTAAGGTAGCTATGCAAGCCACCAATATATTTCAGCAAGGTTTCCTGGGTCTATAAATCTGCCCCTAACAAGAGAGCTCTTCTCTTGAATTCTTGGGTGTAGTCTTGGACACTCTGACCCTTAAGTTGTCTGAAATTTTTCCAGTTCATAATGGCTTTCTGCATGTGAGCAAGAGGATAATTTTTTTTTTTAATGGCTAACAAAAAGTCAGTCCATGCTAAGGTAACCTTACCAAATTTCTTGATCTCCTCTTTGGTCTTGGCCTCCCACTAGACCAATGCTGCTCCATCCATTCTCAAAGAAGCCAACTGAATCTTTGTGGCATCATCATGCATATTCTGCATCCTCAAGTAAACTTCCAACTGCCTAATCCAGTTGTCAAGCTTTTCTGCATTCACTTCACCATTAAACATAGGTAATTCAAATTTTACATCAAGCTTCAAAAAAGGACTTTTTCCAGAGGATCTATGTTTATGCACAGAAGAAGAAGACGAGGATGAAGAGGAAGGAGGTGACGATGGGGGTGGTGGATCACCATTACCTCCATGTCCTTTCTTAGAATGATCATCATCCTTCTTACCTCCTGAAGAGACCTCTCCTTCATGTGGATGTTTGGACCCTTCTCCAGCCAATTTCTCATTTCTTTCTTGGTACAATATCCTCACCATTTCAGTGAGGTCCAAGAAAGAATTTCTGAAGACTCTTTCTTCTTCTTTTGGATCCATGTCTGCAGGAATTTCTCCTTCTTGTTTAGACATTCTAGAAGCTTCTGCTGAGACTCTTGAGGGTGAAATTGAAGGTGGAGGTGATGGCTCTCTGGCCTTCCTTGACTGAGGATTCTCTTGTTCTCTAGTCAACTGTCCTTCCCCTCTTTTAAGTTTCAACCTGGTAATACTTGCAAGACAATTAGAAGATCTTTGCACAAAAACAATCAAAAGACAACTACACCAGAGATTGACTGAAAGAGCGTTTATCTAATTTGCAATTGTATAACAAGAGCATTTCGAAGGCTTCCTGGCTCGTTTCAGGCTCTGTCTATAGCTTATTTGACTGCTTTTGATACAAAGAAACAACAACATAGCTCTGATACCAACTTGATTTGAATTTGAAACTACTTGAAAAAGGTTTGCAAGGTATTCAATTCAGTAGTAAACATGTTTAAAAGATGCCCATGTCTTGCAGTAAAGAAACAAATTAAATTTTCAGCTGTTCATGATCCATTTAAGCATAGCAGAATTATTTGTTTTTATTGTTTAACACATTAAAACGAATTTGTTCTGCAAAATAAATCAACCACGGATGCAAAAGAAGTTGATGAAGCAGTTCACCCCTCCCAGGCTATGTCTGTTGGGTCCAAGGCTCCCAAATGGGCCTATCCTCGTTTTAATTAAATGATCCAAATGAATATACAGCTGAATAGAAGTCTCTATAGGTGAAATAGACTGCAAAAATAGACTAAGAACACATGAATCCTTCAGGATTGACTGCTGGTTCACCTCCAATGGATACCTGCAACCCTATACAGTTCTCACAATAATGGGCCCTAGTGGCTCCTAGAACTTCCACAGCTCCAAAACATATGCAAATGACCTCAGAATGTTGTAATACCTGTGCCAAATGGCTTTAGAAGGTCGAAAATACCCAAAATAAAAAATAAAAAAAATCATCCAAAACCGCCTTTCCTAGCCAAAGTTATGGCTATTTACTCCCAACTGCCAGCTGCCCCTAAAAAAACTCCAGCTAACTTTAGTTACGGCCAGTTAGCTCCACCAATTATGGTGGGACCATCCAAATTTGGCGCTCTGCCAAAAATCTGCCAGTCTAACTACTTGTAATTAATGTGCATGTGACCAAAAAATGCGGGCGGTTTGTTTGCATGGGATTGCGTGCCGACGATTTGAGTGGAGCCCCTGGTTCAATGGTTGTGGTCATATGGTGCAGGGGCTGGCCCCTTTCATTCCCACCTGCCATCAAATTCAAAATTTAAATATAGTTTTATCTGCCCATCTAACAAGGTCCGCCTCCATAGCCTAATGGTAAGGCGTTGAATTCATTGAAGATAGGTCGTGGGTTCAATCCACAACCCCACCGAAATTTTACATATATGTGACCCCATTGTGCTGATGTCACCTAAGCCACGTGGCAGCCTTCAGGCTTTCCATGTGGCGGCTTCTGATTGGCCCACCCAAAAGGAATATTTTGTGAAATATTCTTTTTTTATTTTTTTTTTTAAATTAAAAAATTAAGGGTTATTGGGAGATTTTGTTTTTGACATAACTTTCACATACGGTGACTGTTTTTCGAACCGTTTGTGGTGCTGGAATCAGGAGGACGGGATCTATCTGTTCATTTAGGTTTGAGCCAGTTTTGAGCACTTTCATGTTTGAGCATTTTACGACACTTGGGACATAAGCCCCTGATCAACAATAAGCAAATGTCCCCCATGGACAAATGAAAGCCGTTTTAGGTTGATCAGCAGGGAGTATGTTGATTTGATTGTAACTGGAAAAACCATCCATAAAGGAGAAAATTTCAATGTCAGCACAATCATCTATAATTTGATCGATATAGGGGGTTGGATAATTATCTTTAGGACAAGCTCGATTAATATCCCTATAATCGATACATATTATTATCGTTCCTTACTTTTTGTTAATAGGAACAATATTCGATACCCAATCCATTAAGGGAACTGGATAAATGAAACCTGCATGAAGTAATTTCTCAACTTCAACTTTAATAGCAGTAGCTTTTTGTGGATGTATCTGATGCAAGTGTTGCTGGACAGGTTTAGCATCTGAGTAAGTTTTAATTTCGTGGACAACAATTGATGGATCGATTCCTGGCATTTCTTCATATGACCAGGCAAACACGTCGCGAAATTCTTGAAATAGGGCTTTATAAGTTTGGATTTCATTGTCCGTACAAGAAGAACCTATATGAATGTTTTCAATAACTCTGGATTTAACTGAAATGTCAATAGGAACCATTCAAGAAATATTTCCCAAATTTAACTTAGAATCAAGATGTTGCAATGGATTCAGTGGTTCTTTGACATACTCAGTAGTAAAAATAGATGAAACATCATTTTCAAAATGATCAAGCTCAGGTAAAAATGAAGATCGATGATGAAGATCTTCCCATGGTAAATCATCAATAGAAAAAAGCTCACAAATCTGCTCACCAGTATGAACAAGATTAGAAAATGTTGTTGAAGCTGAGGTTGATATTGAAAGTGATTCCCCATGGACCACATTCATTGGATCAGTTTCGGTTGAACAAGAGTTAGAAAACAATTGTACAGCCTGATATTCAATTTCAAAGGGACTCAAAGGCATCGCGTTACCAAATGAATCCACCTCAAAATCGAAAGGAACGATCCAAGGATCATCAAAAGCAATAGTTTTCGATGAAATCATATGAGCAGTTGCAATAGAAGGTGATACATTAGGAGGAGGAAAAGAAAAGGTTCCTAATAAACCAGAATATTTAATCAAACCTACCCCAACATCCTTGTAAGGGATAGTTGTTTTACCAACATGTTGAATATTATCTGAAGAGGCTGGGTCAGATGAAAAATAAGCCAGTTGGTCTATGGTAATGATCTTTCCATTATGAGGAAACTTGATAAGCTGAAAGACCAATGAAACAATAGCAGTCATGGCGTAAGACCAACTGTGACCCAAGAGAAGGTTGTAATCTAGAGGGGCATCAACCACTTCCACATCTAGATTTACAGTTTTTCCTTCAACTCCTATAGGTAAATCCTACAAAATGCCAAAAGGATGGAACCCTCGGCTATCAAAAGCCTTTAGAATCATCAGAGATTGATTGAGTGTCGGAGAACCAAGCGATCTCCAACACTAGATCAACATAATACACGTAGAAGCTCCCTCATCAATCACAGTCCGAAAGCAGGGTTTGTTTTTGACTATCATTAGAATCTGGAAAGCCATTTGATGAGGTAAGTGAGGTGTACTATTCTCTAAATCGAAGATTATAAGGTTCGAATCCTGAATATCAACAACTCCTATAGCTGACAATAGTAATTTATGCTATGCTGGGCATGATTATAACACCTCCAAAGATGACATTGCTGAAGGATAAATAGATAAGTCTTCAACAATGTTATAATTATGAGCAGCTCTTGCATGTGGATTGAAAGCTAAATTCCGAAGTATATCTTTAGCAGGCAATTTGATTACTAAGTCAGGGTTGGGTTTCTCAATCTGTAGCGGATCAGAACCAGAAGGAGTTGAAATTGATGGGTTTGAATTAGAAGATTCTGCTTCTTTACCACCAACAGGATTTTTACTACCATAATCTTGTGATCGCGTCGCAATCCTGACATGAGACATCATCATAATGGGTTCTTCTGAAGCATTTGAGCAAGAACTGATAATCTTACTATCTTGGCTAGGAAAGGGATCCTTCAAGACAGCAGGCATTTGAGAACCTTTGACGCTTTTCAAATCCTCGGCTCGATGTGGGCAGCCTCTTGTAAAATGCTCCTCGTCACAAATGAGACAAGGATAGTGAGGTTTACGTTTCTCGTCAGTAGATTCATTTTTATCTGATTTCTCTTTTGAGTTTTGTTTATTTTTCTTCTTCCCCTTCTTTTTACCACCAGATTTTTATTTGGCCGTAGATGATTCTACGACATGGATATCGGTAGGAATTTATGCGGAAGATTCTTCTGTTGGGGAATCTAGTAAAGTTATAATAGGAGAAGAATTCTTGGAAGATTTCTTCTTGCTTTTGGTACTAACTGAACAAATCATACCATCAGCGGCATGAGACCCTGAAGGAGCTGCAGTTATTTGATTGTGTTTCAGAAGGTCGGGGATTTTTTCATGTAAAGTACTTGACTGTGTATAAACGAGGTCAAGGTACTGAGCCTGAGCAATTACTTTCTCCTCAGTAACAACTCTTGTCTTAGCTACATCTTCAATGATTTTAGGTAATAATGATTTAACAAACCATTATGCTAAAATTTGATCCGGAATAAAAACTTTCACTAAACGTCGTCTACATCGCCATTCATGAATATGATCTGAAATATATGTGGATGTTGACTATTTTAATGAAGTTAATAATTCTGTGCCATTGTCGTATTTGACAGGCAGCTGAAAATGAGTTAAGAAAGAAGTGGCTAACTGACTAAAATTATAAAAAGAGCCTCGTGGTAACTCAATATACCATTTGGCAGCAAGACCAATCAGAGTGCATTGAAAAAGACGTAAACGAATTGAATCATCAATAATGGAATTAGATGCACAATAGAGGTGATAAGTCATCACATAATTTGACGGATCTTCTCCTGACTTACCCTCAAACTTTGGGATATCACTGGGAAACTTATGAGGCATTGGCGGCCAATACGGAAGATAGTTAATTAGATCGTTCGTAAGGCACGACAAATCAGGTAAATCCAAAGTTGCAATAAAAGGTAACTGATGGTTAGGATCTCGAAAACCTTGGGTCACAAGACCAACCTCAGGAGGAGGATATCCAGGATAACTTGGAATTGGATTTGCATTGGGAATATTATATCCTCCCGGAAAACCAGGATTAATCAGACCAAATTGGGGTTGTTGAGGTTGCTGATAAGTATATCCAGGGTACGGTTGATACTGATAAACTGGGTTTTACATAGCAAGACCGAATTGGTACTTTCCCTAGTACGATTGATAAGTGAATTGCAGTTGACTTTTGACAACCGTACTTGGACCAGGTTGTCCTACAGGCATCTAAACCAAAGTCTGAACTGTAGGTCCTGACTGTGGTAAAGAGGCTTGAGGATTTGATGCAGGAACAGTAGAAACCGGAGCTACCGATACTCCAGAAGTAGGTGGGGTAGATTGAACATAAGCTACAGTAGTTGCAACAACAGTTTGAGGTGGAGTTCAAGGTGAACTAGGCACTGACTAATGAACTACACCAGGTGAAGACGTTTGAACAGTAGGCTGGACATGTTGCTAGGTTGGACCAGAAACCAAAGGTTGTCCAGGCTGACTTGATGACTGCACATTAGGTTATCAAGTCTATTGAGATGGATCCCACACCATGTTCATTCCCGAGTATGGACCCATAAAAAGTTGAGCATATGGAGGACCATAATCGAGTTTAGTGTAGGGCTGATAATTGAGAGGTACATTTCCAGTTCCTTGTACAAATGGTTGACCAGAAGGTGGTTGGAAACCTTGAGTTGGGTAATGACCTTGAGGTTGATAACCTTGAAGCACGTACTGAAACTGGGGTTGAACTTGAGGTATATATTGATACTGGGGTTGACCTTGAGGTATGTACTGAGTCTGGGGTTGACCTTGAGGTATATACTGTGTCTGGGGTTGACCTTGAGGTATGTACTATCCTGACGGTATGTACTGTCCTTGAGGTTGCCCCCCAGGTGGTAACTGACTACCTTAAGGTTTCCCCCCAGGTGGTAACTGACTACCTTGGGGTTGCCCCCCAGGGAGTAACTGACTACCTTGAGGTTGTGGATTTGGAATAGTACCAGACATCATAAGAATTTCTTCTATGCTCGATGCTTGAGTTCCATTATTACCAGTTGATATCTCATGTTCAATTGGTCGAGGAGATGCTCCTGAAAAAGTACCAGTGAGTGATTGATACCCCGAAGGAACAAAATTTCCGCCATATAAAAATGTTTCTGGTGTTTGGGAAAACATAGATAACTGTCTCGACATATTAAAAGGAGGATAATAACCTTTGGGCGTAGGATGAAAAGGAATTCGAGGTGGTGAAAAACTAAGACCCGAGTTTTCTAAAAGGTTTGTTAATGATATGTACCAAGCGTCACTCCTAAAAGGACTGTAGAAAATTGATTCACACTCCCTAAGTTCTAAAGTCGGTTGATTTTTAGGGAGAATTATATCTTCGTCCAGACTAACAAGTTCTTCAATAGAAATGAGTCCAGAAGGAAGATTTTGGGTAATGATACTTCCTACCCAGGGTGAACCAGGACCCCTAGAAGTTGGAGAAGAAAATCCTGAGGATGGAGTAGGAGCAGGTTTAGTTTCAGGCTCAGAAATTTCAGGTTCTTCAACTAATTCACTAGTAGGAGAAAAACTACCAATAACTTTGGAAAATGAAATTGGCTCAAAAATATACTCTGTTGTTTGTACTTGATAATCATGATGAACAATTAAGGAAGACTCTCCGACTTCTAGTGACCCAACTCTACTGTCACTAGGTGATACAAGAGCTCGTAGCCCTTCAAGCTGGCTTGGTGTATACTTGGGAGGTTTCCCCCGAAGTCTACGGGATTGTCTAGGTAATTTAGCCATGATTAAATATTTAATTACTCACACGCAAACAAAGAAAATTTCAATAAAACCACCTAACATCTCTAAAGAACCAAACAATTGAATCACACGCCTAAAAAATCTAAGAGTTCAAACCACACAGAAACAGTAATGTTCCGTACCAAAAACACTAGTTGGTGATGAAATCCAACGTCATAGAATTTAATACAGAAAGAGCGGTTGGAACAGTTACCCCGAAAACCTGCTTAATGAAACAGACTGGCACAAGTTTCTTCACAAAACCATCTCGAGTGAAGAGAACCCCTAGAGAGTCCAAGTAGGTCTAGTTGACGTCTACTCCAGGTACAGTGAGACCCATCCTTCACTGTCACCTTAGGAAATAATCTTAAGTTTATGGACACTAAGGTTACCAACAACAACAAATACAACTGGGGGAATAGTCTACGATCCGATCTACGCGCAAGGGCAGAGTAACAAAGCTCAATCCCCTTGAAGGTTCCTCGATATGATCAATCTGAGGTTTACCAACAAGTGACCCCAGGCTCCTCAACAATGGTTAATCCGAGGTTTACCATTTATAGTACGCGCAAATCTTCTATCTTTCCCAATGAGACAGACTTGATTGTCTCAAAGGTTCGGACATGATCTCGTGATTGACTCCTTTAAGAGGAGCTTCCTAGATTATATCAATTATAATTGGATTTATTTCCTACCGCAAGATATAGCTACTTGTTTGTTTTAACTACCTTGGAGAGTTAATTACTCCCTACTCCAAGATACTAGCCTAAGCTATATTGGTGATAAGAGCCCTAGAAATAAAAAAGATTGCTAGATCAATTTTAATTAATTGTTAATTTTATAGGTTGTTTCTTGATTCAATAGGTATGGAAGTGAAACTTTGATGGTGTGAAGACCTCCAAAAGCACTAAAAATGCACCTAAGAATGATAAACAATTCGTTTTTCCTTTAATGAATTTCTAGCTAAAAGAAAGAATTTGAGAATGCAATTCTTTGAAAAACAAATCTTTCTTCCAACGTGTCAATGAAAAGAAAATCTTTTCGTCTTTTTCAAAAAGAAATCAAAATGAGACTACTAATTATGCTCACAAAAAATTATTTTTCTTTTCAACACTCAAAAACTCCAAAAAACGATTCTTTCAAAAGAGATTCTATAATTTCTAGCAAACACTCAAAACTACAAAAACTAATATTGAAATCTAAAAACTTTTAAAAGCCTAATCGAAATAAAAGCTTCAAATCTTTTTGAGGACATTTTACGTAGTTATTCAGTAAACTAAGAATTAATTTGTTTAGAATAACAAATCAATCAAAAAACATCCAGCTCTGTTTTCTTTTATAAAAATGAAATTCAAAACTTATAACCAAGTTCGTTCAAAGATTTTCAAAGATAAAACGAAACCTATTTCTCACCAAAGACGGATGTCACAAACCAGTCAGACTCATCAAGAAGGCAAAAAGACACTAGGGTGATCTAAGGTCTCTTAGGCTTCTAATCTTTGAGTCACTACAGGGACTGAGTGAAAACCAATCCAGGCATGCAAAACTTCTAGAAAATCATCTAAAACAAAAATACCAATGGAAATTACTCACAAGAGATTTTTGACAAAACACATGTAGGTCTTGGTAGACACTAGAAGTCATAAATGAAAGCAAAACATAACTGGGAGAAAACATTTTAGGTTTTTAAAAAAATTTCACAGGATTCGAAGGCTTCCAGAAGAACCAGATGCGGTACTGCTCTGTGCACCAAAGGATTAGTGCGGAGATGCTCGCACTGTCTATAAAAACAAAGTGCGGTCCCCTTGAAAATTTAAAAAAAAAAAAAGAAAAAATAATCCAAATCCTAAAACCTACCCAATCCCACACACATCAAGCAAAAACCAGAAACAAGAACAAGTTTCTCAAGTCAAAAACAAAGGAAAACCAAAATCCAAATTCAGTTCCCCAGCAGAGTCACCAATTTGTTGGCTGGATAAATCGATCTTGTGGACAAGGCCGATCTCCCTAGTATCAAAAGATATCTAGCAACAAGCAGGACAAGCAAATCTATCCTTCTCTAAACATTTTACGATTCATTAATAAAAACTATAGAGGTGTTTAGACCCTACCTTAAGTCCAACGCTAGTTTGTAGCAACCATCCTCAACTGTCTGAAAGAATTTCCTTTTGATAACCTACAATCACAAACAAGCACACATCAAATAACACCTGCATAGCTAATATAATAAATCATGTTCATTATGGTGATCAAGGAATCCATAAAATAAACCATAAAGCACAGCTTATTGAGAAAAATAAACTTTTTTGTATTAACTTTGAAATAGAATAACCTTACAACCTTTGGTGCCTTGATGTTGTACAAGCTCTTCCCAGGGTCCAAAACAGGAATCTCCTTTACTTTGACAAGCCTCACACTCTTCCAAATGAGATCAAAGAGGTATGTAATATCTCCTCACAAAATCTCAATTAGGAAGACTAAGTTCCAACAACATTTCACCTCAAAAATATTCAGCTTTTTCCCTCAAGTAACCAGCCCAATGCTTCATTTTATAGTGCAAAGGAAGGAGGTTACAGGTCCACCTATGAAGGGATAGAGTCCTTCTTCAAAGGGATAATCTCCTCACATTAAGGGGTTAGCTCCTGAAGGTATGGGATGCATGAACCTTACAAGAGGGAACTTGCCACCTCAAGATTCCTTCCAGAAGCTTCCAGAAATGACTCAAAGTGAGGTTTTAAGAATATACTTGTGCCTTTTTAACTTTTATAGGGATTCACACCCATAACATAGAGACAGAGGGGTCAGGTGCACAGGGGACATGACCATTAGGTGCGGGACTGCAGGAAATGCTAAGAGAAAGTGCGGAACCAGAGTTTTAGAGACTTTTGAGGGCTTTCTCTTATTTGCAAGGCTTGATATGAAGAACTGAGGCTCAAAACTTGCAAAGGAGGAAATTATGAGTGTTGATGGACTCACACAGATTGCAGAAAGTCAAAGTGACAATTTTTGTGCAACAACCTGTAACAAGAAATGCACTCATGGCGAAACAAGTTAAATCAAGTAGGTTAGTTCATCAATCAAAATTAAAGAAAAAATAAACTGACTAAGGAAAGGGATTATATAGTTGTACTGCACAGTGAGGAAGAGGATTGTGCAGTCTTAGTAGACAAGGAGGAAGCTTAAGGCTTGAGACTACACAATGCGCAGTCTCAACTTGGCAAGAGAGAGAAGGTACTGCGCAATGCATAGTCTTAAATACCAATGTTGGGCACTAAGGGTTGGATCTCTGAAATGTGTTAATGTGCAAGCCAGTGACTACACACTGTGCATTCTCAATGTCTAAGTGGTGAGCTTGCTACTTGAGGTTGCGAAAAGTGCAATTAGGGAGGAAGTGCTTGCTCAAATATTGCACAATTTTGCTAGGGGGCTAGAGAAACTTCAAGACATGAATCTAGGGTAGGGAACATGTGTATATTGGCCTTATGATGAGTTAGATCCATCATAAAAATGGGAAATAAGAGATCATGCAAAAGGAAAAACATGCATGCACAAAAAGACCAAGCAACGAAAACTACTGGTAGGAAAAATAACAAGAAGGTGATGTGACACTTATAAAAACTTAACAACGGACCGAAAAAGAACTTGTACAAACTAATAATAATAGAAAAAATGTCTAACATGAAAATAAATGGGCGAAATAACACTCATAGAGACAAAAATGACAAAAGCGACAAAAAAGCAACAAAAAGTGACACATGAAAAACTTACCCAAAGAAGCATTGCAAAACAAGTCTAAATCTCCTTGATCTATGAGGAAGGCTAGAACTTTAAATTTGAGTGTGAAAATGAGCCTTACTAGCCTATATTATATAGATTCTCCTCACGGGGCTCAGATTAGGGTTTTTGATGGACATGCCTAAAAACAAGGAGGAAGCGACAATTGTCTTAAGATAAGAAATAGAAACTATGTGCCACTTTTCCTAAGGTGATTGCACACTCCCTATTTTTTAGGGATATGCACTTGCTTTCTCTGAGGAACTGTGCAGTCTCATTGGAAAAAGGGATTTTGAAATTCCTTGTGACAAGGGATTGCATTATTTACTGATTCAGTGAGTTGTGTAGTTTTGAATCTCAGTGAGTGATAGCACAGTTCACATGCTCAATGATTTCTAGTCTCTCAAGGTTGTGTATTTCTGATCTTCAAGGGATTGTGCAATAGAAATCCTCAAGGGCTTGCATAGTCTCCACTGGCAGGGGATTTCCTAATTCCTAAAGGGAAGACCCACAATTGGTGCAAGATCAAGGTAGAAGTTGGCTTATGTTTAGAAGTTGTTTAGTTTTCGTCGACGAGACTTAGTCATCGTCAAGACATACTAGTGAAGTCATTAAAAGAACTACATGAAAATAAAAGTGATGCCGATACTAAACAACAAGAAGAACACTTGAAAATCATGAAAGATAAGTTCTTATGAATAGAAGGTAGGCTCCAAAATCCAAGCATATGCAAAATTTTGGAGGGGGTGTTGTAGCAGCTACACCATGTACTATAGAAAAAAGATGGTCAATTAGCTTATTTAAAGATGGTTTCAAGTATACATAGGGAAATTACTATATACCCAAGGGTATGTGGAAGTGAGATTCCATAGATAAGTATTGTCTAATTTGATATTGCTTGAAGGGGTATCAATAAGGGTTACAAGGGTTTCCAACAATGTGATTCAACTTGTTTTTTTATGTATTCTTCTTTGATCATAGTTTTACCCACTAAATGACAAATCATTATGTTAATTAAAGACAATAGAACATGTATCTAATTTAACAAAAAAATAGAGGATCTTATTAAGCCAAGAAAGGTCTTTTAAATCACTAGAAAATAACTATTTGTTCAAGGTAGGGTTTGTGGCCAAAATTGTAAAATTAACATAACTTTTACTATAATTCTCAGGTTGGCCATTATCACCCCAATTATGAAATTTCATGGCTTCTTCAAATCTAATAGCATTGGTTTGACTAAAATATGTGCACTCTATCTCTTATTTTGTTTGTTTGTTAGTGTGTATGTGACACCAACCCTTAACACAGATATATTTTTTGGTGTATCCCCTAATTATCACAATTTGAACCTTAGCTACCTTGTATAATGAAAATATCAAAATCCAATCATGCTAACAAGACTTTATAGATATATGCATTGTATCAAAATATATATAACATGCAAAATTCACATTTGTCAGTGAAAAGCCCTAAAAATATCAATTTTAAATCAAAGTTATCTCCACTTCCTAGACTCCATTTTGGATGATTTTTTTCTTTTGAAGTGGAGTATTTTTTAAAGAGGATTTTAGATCTATGTCTAGCTTATTCAAATTATACTAGAAATTTTAATTGATATAAATATTATCATCTTCTTTTATCCATTGCAAATCTACAAAGAAGTAAAAAAAAATCCACTTTGTGCCAAAAAATTTCTCCCACTCCATATCCAATAAAGAGCTTTGATACCAATTTTAATGTCACATAAAATTGTATCACAAAACCAAATAATACAAAATAAAATAAATATTCTATAAGAAATATCTCTTGATAATAAAAAATAGAGAGCTATGTGCGCTTGTCTCTTGGAGGGGGAAATGTCCTAAAGAAAATAATAAAATAAAATGTTGATTCTTGAAAAAATATTACGTAATATTCTGCTCAATATATAGTTATTCATAGAGAATATTAGATACTATAGTTATACTTATAATGAGGGCCAATTGATTAGTTTGGGCATTATTAATAAAAATAATCCATTTTATAATAAATGACTATTGACTAACCATTTAGTGGGCCTTATTCAAGGAAAGTAACATTATATATTAATCTAGTATCTAAGTAAGTAAGTTAGGGTAGGGCCCTAACAAAAGAAGAGCATGGAAACTTTGGTTTAGAGATGGAAGCAAGTTCTTACAATGGATAACCACTAGTTGGTTGTTGTGGTAGTCAAATTGGTAGTGTAGGTGCATTGTTCTCGCTAGGGAAGAAAATTATCTATTACATAGTTAATTTTGAGGTGGAATGATGATCTTACCTAAAGGAAGACATGATTATGTTATGGACATAGTAGAGAGGATTTTATATTTTGGTTCAAAGGATGTAGTATGTTTATTGTGTTCCATAAAAGTAGTGACCATATAGAAATGCTAATCACACCTTGCATTTGAGTCTAGAATGTTATGTATATATCCAATGTATTTTAACTCAAAAATATTGATCTGTATCTTGCTTAGAGTTCATGTGCTTGGTGTCTGCATGAGGAGCATGTAAATGGTAAGTACAATTATGTATGTGTGTAACATAATATGTTGTGAGACTTGGATAAGAATGCATAATGTTATTCCATGTTTCCTTGATGATTTGGATAAGCTTGTTCAATATAGTACATAATCTTTGTTATGCAATTGTGAACACTTGGAGGGGTAGGTTGTGTGTTAGGTAATTAATGAGTGGAACATGTTGGTTGTAGACTTTGGGAGGCACCTTGAAACCTAATTGTTTTTATACATTAAGGGGAGTTCAAAAATATTTGAATAAATTATGTACCTAATGGACATCGTACTAGACCAATGTTGGAAGCACATAGGTACCCGTGTATTTTAGTGTATGGTTATTTATTTATATGGACATTTACAATTTAATGATGTATGCATAATTGAGGTGAGATATGAAAATTCTAGTTTTTACTAGATATAGACTTTGTTGATCAGGAAGCTTCCCAATCCATGGTGGAGCATTTGATGCATTGCACTAGTGAAAGATGTTGATGAAGACGAAACCTGATAAAGACTAATACAAGTACTCATGAAGGGGATTGTTGAATTGATAACTTCTATTTTTAATATACATTAATCTATGATGCTTAATCATATAACAAGTTTGTGATTTGTTATTAAAATTGGTCAATGTGATGTAGATTTTATATTTACATGAAAATTTTGCTCCTAAGTTTTAGGAGGTTGTTAAATCAATTTGGATATAAGAGATTCTATTTAATTATTTGGCTATTATTTTGGTGTGTGGTTAATATATTCTCTCAAAAAATTATTGGTGTGCAAAAATAATGTATCTATATTAAGGCATATGTAAAAGTATGTAAATTTTTTTAAAGATGAGTAGAACACTCAATACAAATTTTAATGCATGGAAATAATATTTTCTCTCTTAAAACTCCACAAATCTTATGAGACATTATCTTCGACATTTTTAAAAAACGATTATGATAGAAAGTAAAAAGACACATTAACATGCTTATAGTTGTAGACATTAATGTGATTATGACTATGATAATTGAGAAAACTATTAACTTTCTCAATAACCAATTTGTAATAAATAAATAAAAAAACAATTTGCTCTAACAATTATTTTAAATATTTTAGCAAATAATTTTTTATACATAAATAACTTACTAATTTTTTATTTTTGGTGGGTAACTATTTTGTCTTTCTTGAAAACATGAAACATATTAATTCATGGATATTTGGGTTGGTCTGTCACTTGGAAAACTAGACTAGACTCAGAAGGATCTATTTCTTTTTTCTTGTGGAAAAAGTCGTAATTTTATTCATATGAAAAAATTACATTTTTTAGATTCTTAAAGCATATGTAGATGGTTGTCCCTGTAATGACATGAAACAAAGGTTACAATATAAAAGAAAAAATAAATTCCAGTTGGCCTATAGTTTTCTACCCTTCTTCTTCTCCACTCTTCGCCAACTTTCAGAGTTGGGAGTGGGTGCAATTATAGCTAGCTGGTTTTCCATTGTGTTCATTGGATGTTCTTTGTCAGATTCTGATCCTTCAAATCCATGAGTTCGTTTGATGCCGCTTACTTCTAGTTGAGGTTCTTGTTGCTATTTCATATTGTCTGGCCCCAAATGAGTATCTGGGGTATTTTCTTCCTGTGTATATTTTTGTCCCATTTGTATGTCAAGTTCTAATTGGTTCCTTGTAGGTTCTGTTTGCATGTCCTCTTCTTCCAGCAGGTTGGTATGATGCCACCTTTTGGGCTTTTTTTGTTGTTTCTTATTCCCTTTGGGGTCCTTCTTGGCCAGTGGGCAGGTGTATTGGAGATGCCTTGTTTGCATGCAACCATGACATCTGAATGTTGTATTCTCATAGTCAAGCGGTTGAGTCCTAAGTTTATTGGTTTAGTTCAATGTAATGCGATCAGGTAGCCCCTGACTCAGGTCCACTTCTACACATATTCTGGAAAATGTGAAAATTCCCCTAATAACTCCGTCTTCATCTATTTTTAGGAATTTCCCCAAGGAATTCCCAATGGCTATTAGAACATTGTGATGCCAGAAGTGTAGAGGGAGGTTATGTAGCCTCACCCAAACAGACATTGTTGAGACTTTCATAGTATTTTCACCAAAATTAGAAAAACAGGGGGTGGCGAAGAGGCCAACATTTTCCCAAAACTAAGGCTCCTGATTGATAATATTGTCTTGTTCTTGTTCTATGTTGAATCTAACTATGAAAAAACTTTTTGAGCATAGGTGAATTTCATAGTTAGGTGACCATGTGGAGAAGATCCATCGATGCAGAGAATCGGATTTTGGCCAGAACCCATTAAATCTATAGATAGCAACATTTTTGGATAGATCAGTGTGTAGATTAGTTACCTCTAGAAAAGTTACTTGGAGCATTGGAGATTCCAATTTTTGTTGCACAATATAGGGACCTGGTAGCTCTGGTGCTGGTGCTGGTTTGTGTTGCATTTTTCCTTTCCTTTGACTGCATCACAAAAGGAACCTATATTTTTAGAACTGGCTCCATTGCATCCACCATGCAGTCTCAGATTAAGAATGATAGTTGAATCTTTGATGATACCATATTCCTGAAGTGTATGGTTATCCTGTAGAATACATCCTGTATATATCAGATTTTGGTATTTTGTGGGGGTTCCAAGTTGAATATGGATTTCCTTCTTTAACTCTTGAATATTCAGCCCCTTTTTGAGCTGCATGTAGTGATGTCTACCCCCTATCAATTTGATGAATATTTGTATCAAATCTTCACCCATGCCATTTGAAACAACCTTTTTGGAGCCTCAATCTATTGGATTGTATGGGTCATTTTTCAAGTACCCAACAACTGTGTCAAGATTTACTGGGTCTGCTATAGTCAGCTTCCATACATTTGTGCAAGACCTCCCCTGTCTAGTTGAAAACCAGGACACAGCAAGCCCCTCGGCCCCTATCCACTCTTGCACCGTTTTGTGGGTGACGGATTTGTTGCCAAGTGTTAATGACATATTTGGGCACTGCAACCCCAATCACATATGTTGATATACCAAGGGCTCTTAAACCCTAAAAGTGTTGTTTCACACCCTAAAGGATCATGGGAAATTGATTACATAATTTCCCAAAAGTTCTCCCTGAAAAACCACTTAGAACTGGCCAAAACTGGACCATACAGACTACTCCATGCTTAGGGTGCGATGCATACTAGATGCTACACTGGCCAAGTGCGATGCATACTGAAAGAGCCTTTTGTGGGGTGTGATGGTCGAGAGTAGACAAGTGGCAGAGACAGTTTGCTAAGTGGAAACCCAAAGAATCTTCTAGAAACTTCTCATATAACACTTGCCTCTCTGAATTCACCTAGGGATGAGTAAGAGATCATGAAATCTCCAAGTGGAACCAAGAACTATCAGTGAAATGACACTAATAAAAAACCCAGAATCTAACTCGCCCCTCTGCAAATATCTATAAACGGATCCCTCATCTAAGAGATCTAAAGGTTCAAATTTTGTAATTTGTAAGGAAGTGTTGTTGGTTTCTCTTTGACGAGAACATTGTATTTGTTGGGTGATCTTGCTTTTCATGAGGTGAAGAGGGCTTTCATTTTGGGAGGATGATGCTAGGTCAGACAACTAGGTTGTAATCCTCTCTTCTACTTCTACTATCAATAAAGTTCTTTGAGTTTTCCTCCATATAATTGTGTACTTGTAAATCTTGTTATTTGTGGATGAAATTGTATGGTTAATGTATTTCTGATTCTGCATTTTTTATGATATCATAGATCTCTATGCTTTGACGGTGTGTTGTTGCTTTGCCTCTACAGATATTCTCTAAAGTAGGACAAGTAGGAGAAGAGTGGCGAGCTCTATCAAAGGAGAGAGGAAACAAGCAAGGAGCCAAGCAAAAGATACAGGTTGGTGCTTTCTGCTTCTCTCTCATCTATCATACATAAAGGAAACCTTGAAGTGCTTTGAATTGTTTGTTTCTAAGATAGCTACCCATCTTAGTGGGACTAGCAGATCGAATAGACACTAGTTTTATGGGAAAAAAAATGGCGACTCCACTAGGGAGTGAATAGTTTGTTTGTTTGTTACTTTTGTTTGCTTTATAAACTACAGACGAAGCCTAAAGTTAAGCCAGCTATCCTTCGAACTATTTTTTCCATGCAACTGCAAAGTAGATCAACGCTGCTTTAGTCAATCTCCGAGTTGGTTTATGAATTGAATGTCTAACTTGCAAACAACCTAAGTGCCCTTGTGGTAGCTCATTAACCTCATAAGATTATACCCCTATACTTTGTTTTTACTATCTATCATAACTTGGTCTAAATCATTGAACTTAGCTGCAAATTTTGAGCAAAAACCAAGCTCAGTTTCATTCCTTGGTCCATTGCATTGTCTCTGACTGGTAGTCTGGATGCATCGCACCTCCCATGTGTTGTAGGTGAGATGCATCCCTGTTTCTCTTAAGGACAGGTGCAATGACTGAATGATACTATTTCCTTCTCTGGAATTTGGGTTTTTCTTCATTGTTTTCATCTCTATTCAGTAGTTTTGCTGCTTGTGATTAGTATATCATTGTTGAAGCCTTCTTCCTTTACATTATTCAGCCTCCATTGATCAAGAATTATGAATGTTTTTTTATGTATTTTTCATCATTTACAGTCCTCCTTTGCAAAGAGTAGCTTAATCGAACTGCCGTATTTTGATTCAAAAGTGTCGTAACTGTCATTGTGAGTTGAAAAGAAGAGTGTCGTAAAGTCTTCCTCTTCTAGATAGTTGATTGTACTTTTGTCATTGTATTTGATTTGAATTGTCAGTATTTGAAGTGTCGAAAGTAGTTTTTCATTCGAAATTGAAAGTGTCATCTTAGTCTTCCTTTCATTTTGAAAAGAAATTGTTGAAGTGTCACTTTGAAGAAAATAGTTCAGATCTATACTTAGTTTTCTTTTTGGCATTCTCACATTAAGGAAACATAAAAACAAATACATGCATGTGCATTTGGATTTAGACTACATGCGGAAAATTATTTAGGAAAAGTGCATTTAGTGTGTGCTCTTTTCTCTCTGTTGAAAGAATAGTACTCTTCTTTCCTTAGTAGCTAGGATTTTCATTGCTAAAAGAAAACAAACGATTGTTTATCATTTTAGATTGCATATTTAGGAATTTTACATTTACATCACGTGGTGAACCTTGAAAGGAAAAATTCTAAAAAAGATCAAATCTAAAATAAACCTCAATGAACATAAAAATGCTTTGGAACCTAACTCACAACATCTAGAAGTCTAGGATAGAGATGTATTTCGGCGTCGTAAATCTTCGTAACTATCATTTTCATCGAAGGTTGGGTGATTCCTCCTCTTTGATATGACAAGTGCCAGTACGAACTTGTGCTCTCCGAACCGTCGAGTATATATTGGGAGACCACGATAGGTTGATATCCTTTATCCTCAGGAAGCCGTGTCTGCCACCCTATCAATTGCAATGCACTGAACACAACATTCAAGAAGATTGACTACTGTACGTAAAATCCTTGGTAATTTCTCTTTAATTTACCACCAAGGTGTATATTGCAGTTTTGTGATTGGTTTGTTAATCCCTCTGTCTAGATTCCCAGAGCAGTCACTTTCGTTCCATTTCGACTCCTTAAAAGAAAAGGTCCATCTGAGCACTTATCACTTTAGGCTCATTAAAAATTGAAGGTGACTAGAGTCACCTTTAGCTTTTTCTCGACTCTTAAAAATTAAAAAGCAAAGTTGTGTCAAAGCATCATAAAATTTATTTAATTCGGAATAACATTTTCCCCTTTTTAATTTTGAGTTGATCAAGTAATCTGCAATCGTGGAAGAAAGTCAATCAAAACCCTGTCATTCACGGAGGCTAGTGAGTCAATTGTCTTTGACTTTGGAAATGAAATGATTTCAAGCGAAACGGTCTTGTTTAACAGACTCCACCTCTCTTGGTTTATTTGAAACTTGTGTTTCAACATCATCAGAGACTACAGTTACTCTGATCATTTCTGTACATCTGCCTTTATAGAAGAAGTTCCACAGTTACAAGACGACATTAGAACTGATCCTAGTGTAATGGTAGATGCCTCGATACCTAAAACAAATCCATCTAGAGCTGATCCAGAAACTAAAGTTCACTCACCTAAACATCTGGGAGTTGAGTTCCAGAATTCAGAAGGTGTCACCCCTCCAGTATCTGTCGCTATAGAAACTATACCTTCTTTGGCCCAAAAAATATTTTATGGACCTGACTGTCTACTTCTTCCACCTAGTTTGATTGCTATAGAAGAAGTTGTAGACGATCTTCCATACATTACTCCATTGCATTTTGGAGTTGGGATCCACTTATATCCTTCTATTCCTAAAGTTATTTCTTTCAATCATCCTTCATCGCAAGTTCCTATCAAATCGCTAGGAAATCTTTTTGATAGACTGAATATGTCTGAACAACTGTCATCATCTAGGACTGTGTCATCCGATACAGCCATAGTAGAACCTCCTGCTACCACTCCTACGATGTTCGTTAGTATACCATCTGTCCAAACTAGTCGTCAATCACTAGATGGAGTCCACCCAGGGATTGTTTCGACGACATGGTTTGTTCCCATTGGTTCCTCGAAGATCCTATCTGGCATTTATTATGTTGAAGCTCAGCAAATTGATCCTGCATACCAGTTTCAATTTTGGTAGCCCAGTCTTCAAAGACCCATCTATCCTTTGAGCACTGGATTTCCACCATACGGGGGGCAGTATGCGTTTTCATTGTTCCCTCCTGGTGAACAACCGTATGAGAGCTCACAACAAAGTTCAGGTCAAACTAGAATTACATCCAGTGGTTGGATACCAATACTACCTCAACAACCAAGGGTTGTATATTCAATGCAACCAACACACCCTGTGTCAAATATTACCACTATGACTGCTATTATGACTGTGTCGCAAGTACAAGCACAGCTTGTTGTATGTCAACCTCAAATCTCTCATGTTGTAATACAACAGCCTCTTGTCTCTACGACTCTGCCACAATCTCAGATTAGTGCTTCCTTAATCGAAACGACTTAGGCTCAAATAGGTGTTATGACTCCGCATCCTGCTCAATCTTCCAGTATTAGGCAACAAAAAAAGGTTCAACAACCATGGCTAGTGCAATATCAACAACCCCACTTCCAGCAAGTTTATTGAGGGCCTAAGTAACAAGGCGCTTTAGGTAATGGAAAACCAGATTTTCAAAGTGGTTATCAACAACCATAATATAATGGCTATGCCCATCAACCTTATCAAAGTTATCAACATCAGATACATTATGATGATATGCAAAGACCTACTGTTTAGGCAATCCCATCATATCCTGAGTATGCTTCGCCAAACCTGAATCAGTAGTTGCCCTTTGTAGCAACTCTGGGATTACCAAATTTGAACCGGTTAACGAATGATCCAATTTATTACACCCCTTGGTGGCCAGCAATTCCTCATAAACTTCCCTTAGATTTTCCTAAATTCAATGGAAATCCAGGTGAAGATCCATCAAATCACGTAATGACCTTTCATTTTTGGTGTTCATCCAACACTGTCAATAATGATTCGATTAGGTTTCACCTTTTCTAGCAAACACTAATTGGTCCGGCAGTGAAATGGTACATCAAATTTCCTAGAGCTTCTTTCGATAACTTCAGCGCCCTTGCCACTACCTTTTTAACCCACTTTCAGTTACCCATAAGGTATGAAACGAGAACAAAACTCCTTACCAACTTTAAACAGACAATAACCACTCATATATCTGATCATATTCATGAGTGGCAATGTTGTCATCGAATGGTAAAGACATATGTTCCTAATCAGCTTCTAGCTAAGTCGTTTATTAAGTCATTATTACCTTCTATTACAGAAGATGTGGCGAAAGGAGGATTTGTCACTGAAGAGCAAGTTATTGCTCGTGTGCAATATTTAGACTTGATCTATACTCAGTCTGGCACGCTCTATGACAAAATTCCTGACACTCCTAGACTGGAATTTTCTATTCCTCCCCCTCCTAAATCAAATAGGGACTCTCATGCCAGCGATGGCATGATTGGTACCTCAAGTATGCAAACTGCAAAGGCTCAAACTAGTAAAGTCCTTGCAGTTTCTAGTAAAAAAGCAAATGACAAACTTCCTGCCTCAAAGGTCAATGCCATGTCATTCGACAAAGGAAAAGAATCGAAGCGACCAAGGGGCAAGAAGAAAAGGAAAAATAAAAAGAAAAAACATGAAGATTCACCTCCTGAAAAATCTTCTAAAAATCCTGCTGGGCAAAAGAAACCTAATAAGCCATGTTTCATATGCAATGAGGACCATTATATAAAATATTGTCCACATTGAGCTGAGGTCAAGAAATTTTTAAAAAATTCGAGCACCTCAGCAGTATTGACTGATCCGTTTCCAAACCCAGAAACTAATCTGGTTGCTATCGATAATTCTTCTCCATCCCAAGTGCTTATGTTATCCGTATCAAAGCAGCAAAATGATGCTTTGATATCAAAGAGGAATAAAGATTACGGGAATCCACAGAGGTTAAACAACAAGAAGGCTACAGATCAACCTAGTAGTTTGACAACAACTTTGTCAGTAGTTGTGCCACCCATCATTCCTAAACTAACAATAAAGCCTCCAAAGGGAGTAGTACATAAATCGACATTTAATCCTCATGCTCGAGTAGCACAAAATTATAATATAGTAGAGGATCTGGCTCAATCGCCATCTGCTATGTCGACACTTGAAGTACTGTAGAATTGCCCCTCCCAAAAGCAAGCTTTATTATCAGCAATAGGTGGGATAGACCCAACGGATTCAATCTTGTGGCATTTAACCACAAAGGATATGAACCTCAGTTACTGGCCCAGCTCGCTTTCCTTATACAGGTAAAAGCCCTCAACAAAACTGTTCATCAAACAATCATTGACGAGGGTGTGTCTACATGTATAATGTCAATGAACTGTTGGAAAAATTTAGGCTCACCACCCTTGTCGCGATCATCAACGACATTAAAAAAATTCGATGGAAGAACATAAACGCCCTATGGGATATTAAGTAACTTGTAGGTTGAAATGGGGGGCAAGACAATAGAAATTGAAGTCAAAGTTATTGATGGAAACCTAGATTACAATATCCTACTGGGAATACCCTAGATTTATGCTATGGCTGTTGTTGTGTCAACATATTTTAGAAAGATTGCATTTCCCTTTCAAGGCGGAATTACAATCATTGACCAACTAACTTTTTTCCCCAACAGTTCACAAGCTACGGGAAGCATTCCAATGATCCATGGAAGCTCTCAATTGCTTCAAAATGTCAGAATAGGCCTCCTAAAAGACCCTACCTTAATGGGTACTTTTTCCCTCCCACCTCAAAGTAATCTGGTGGAAGTGGCCACGATGGAAACCTGTAATATGGTATCTTCTATATTAGCAAAGATTAAGAAGATTTCCAAACATTTTTTTAGCATGGATCATCGCCAGGTATTGCCTCCAAGCCCCATAGAAATTTTGTAGCAATCAATTTTCTTGGCTTGGGCGGCAAACCCAAATCAACACTCATCAAGGGTTTGGATAGATAGGTCTCTAGAATATGGCACCTCTTTAGATCCTTGGTCACGTATACATTCTATAGACGAAGGAATAATTCAGTCAATGATGATAGGAGAGGCACCATGGGAATATTGCCACCATCTTTCCCATCTTCAAGATAAAGACGAATATTATTCCAGTGACCTTAATCATCCTTCAGTTTTTGATTTTCTATCAAATATTGTAAATACGGTGGATTCCGAGTGAAATTTGTCCAATATTGAAGAAACTATCGCCATAAATATCTCGACCAAACCTAATGTTGTAGAGAATATTCATGTTGACAAATCATGCTCTTCTTCAGAACTGGAAATATACTTCGCTCTCTTTCGCAAATTCAGAGATGTCTTTGCATGGTCATATCAATAAATGCTAGGCATTGGCTCGAGCATCATTGAACACGACATCAAGATGTATCCAGATGTCAAACCAGTATGACAACGACTTTGACAGGTTCACCCGAAGAAAGCTGCTGCCATCAAGATAGAAGTTGAAAAACTTTTACTTGTTGATTTCATTTACCCTATTCCTCTAACTAATTGGGTATCGAATATTGTTCCTGTGATGAAAAAGAAAGGAATGATTAGAGTGTGTGTCGATTATAGGGATGTAAATCAAGATTGTCCAAATGACAACTACCCTGCACCCTTCATCGACTAAATAATTGATGAATGTGCCAGAGGTGAAATCTTTTCATTCATGGATGGATTTTCCAGATACAATCGAATAAACATCCGCCCATAGGACTAGTCGAAGACTACATTTATATGTCTATTGGGCACATTCACATACCGTAAACTACCTTTCGGTTTAAAGAACGCAGGGGCAACTTTTTAGAGGGCAATGAACTACGCCTTCCACTACATCAAACACATCGTTCAACCATATCTCGACGATCTACTGGCTCATTTGTGAAATCGGACTGATCATCCGCAACATTTGAGAGCTATATTTCTACGTTGCCAACACTGCAAGATACGACTCAATCCACACAAGTGTGTGTTTTGTGTTGGTTCTAGTCGTTTACTTGGTTTCATAGTTTTTAAGGATAGGATTCGACTTGACCCATGTAAGGTTCAGGCAATCATCGACATGCCTCCACCTTCAAATTTGCTTCAGATTCGGGAAAGCAAACTTTCTAAGGAGGTTCATTCCAAAAGACACCGAACTTGCTAAAGGTTATACACGTCTTTTGAAAAAAGAAGTGCCCTTCAACTGGGATCAGGTTGCACAAGCTTCCTTTGATGCTTCAAGGTTTTTGGCAAGTATTTTTCTTGAATTGAGTCGAGTACCTAGTGTGGCTTGGTGTTGATTTACTGAAATGTTTTTCTTTGCAATTTCATTTCTTGTTGATTCTGCAAAATGTAGTAAGAATATTGGAGGTAGGATTTGCAAAAGTTAAAACCAAAAGTCTTTGGCATTTCCTGTGCTATGCCTCGAAGCTTACGTAGCCCTGGGTTGACAAATTAAGTGTTAAAGGAGTTCACTAAACCGTAACTCTAGCACCCAACAAAAACTTTAATCTTTCTCACAGCATGAAGAAGAATCATTATTATTCATTAAAATTATCAATTTATCTTCTTCATGTCATTGTGAAAAATTATAAATTGGTTGCAAATCATTAAAGTCTTCATCATCATCATCTATCCAAATCTCACTTTGTACTTCAATTATTGTTTTTACAGGAGGATACAAGGTAAACTTCTTAAAGGAATTTCCATTATAGATATGCATATCACCAAATCTACAACTTATGAATGCATCCATTGTAGCTAGCCAAGGTCTACCAAGGATTAAAGGATGGCCTCCTAAATTATTCTTAGGGGTTAAAATCAAGAAATCTATAGGATATTCCAAAGAATCTAGAGATACAGACACATCTTCTAATACTCCATCTAGTTTGATAACATATCTATCTGCTAATTGTAATATGTAGGAGTATATTGAAGATTAGGAAGATTAAGTTTCTCCATTGTTTGTTTACTGATGATGTTAATGGCTACTCCTAGATCAATTAAAGCGTTTGGAATATCAACACTATTGATATGAATTTTCACAATAGGACTACCAAGATCTAGATATTTTTGAACAATGGGTTTTCCCATCATGATATCAATATTTTTTCCTTCCAATTGAATATTTTAATATCTTTTATTTTTCTTCCTAGTTTTCTAATGCATAGTTCCTTGATAGTTTTTTCAAATATTGGTATTTCCTTTATAGCTTGTAACAAAGAAATTTTAATGAAAATATTCTTAAGTTCATCTAGCATATCATAATCTAGTAAAATAATTTTCCTTTCTATTCCTTTATAAATTTTGAGCCTTTCAGGAAAAGGTGGATCTTGTGAAGAAACAAAAGGTTGTTCTACTAGAGGAACTATAGGAGCTTGCTTTATATTCTCATACTTTGATGGTATAGGAAAATTTTACTTTAGAGGAATGTTTTCTTGATTAAGATTCACATCTTTCTCAGGAATTTTATCCTCTTTAGATTTTTGGATGGAAGTTGTTGGTGATTTTCTTAGAAAACCCTACCAGATCTAAGTTGAACATCATTTAGACCTAATGGGGTAATCATACAAGCTTGAAAGTTTTGTACTTCGACATTATAAATAGATTTTTGAGTATTATTGTTTGGATTTGGAAGTGGTTGGGTAGGTAGTTGATTGGGTTTCTGAGGAAATGGTAATGAAATTTGTTGATTTGGATTTTGAAATTGAGAAAGTTGAGTTGGTTGAGGAGGATAATATTGTGGTGGAAAAGAGGGATATGGTTGTTGGAATTGAGGATATTTCCCATAAGGATTTTTCCAACCTTGATCCCAAGATGGATTTTGATATTGTGGGAACAAGGTTGCCATGGCATGGGTGCAGACCAATTGTTCAATGGTTGTGCATATGATTGAGTATTGAAACCTTGAGTCATATTTGATTGTTGATTTTTCCATGGTATCTTAGAAATAAAACAAAGAGATTCAGCTTGGCTTGTCCCAACTTCATCTTGAAAAACAACTTTAAGACTAGGTATTTAAGGGAGTTTCCTTGTGTTATGATTTTCGACACATATGACACAAATTTATAAACTATCAAGGGGAAATTCTCCTAAGGCATGTTTCTTTCTACACTTGGGATACAAAATGGATAATGCAACATTCTCAACTTTTTGCTTGTTTTGTATCTTAAGGGTATCTAGTTTTTCACTAAGACTCCCTAAGATATATTTTTTGAAATTATCAAGAAAATTACCTATTTTAGCTCTACTTACTATTCTAGTCGTAGATTTATTAATTATGGACATCACAGGATCTCTCATTTTTTTGCTAGTCTTAGCCTTACCTCTAGAGATATGTTTATATAAATCATATATTTCTCCAAATTAAAGTTGTGACACGTCTCCGTTTCCCATTAAATTAAGAATATCAATGCATTCATCTTTGATGGATTTTAACAAAAGATATTTGAGTGTTTCATCATCCAAATTATACATCTTATCTCTTTTTATGTTGTAAGAAAATATTTCAACTAGATATTCAAGGCTTTCATCCTCCTTTTGCGTCATCTCAAGTACTTCATCCTTGAGGTTATGGGGCATACAATAATCCTTGTATTTTTCTAAGAACACATTTTTCATTTCATCCCATGTTCTAATGGTATGCATTCCCAATCTTATAAACCATTTAAATGCTCCACCTTTAAGAGTTGTTGGACACAATTTCAACTTTTGAGAATCAAGTAAGTAATCATAGGTTCTACGTATAACTTCAAACTCAAAAGGAAACGTTTCAGGGTCCTTGTGTCTTAAACCATGGAAATTAGGGAGGATGGAGGGTGAGACGTTCTTCATTGTAGTTTTCGTATCTTCATCAAAGATGGGAAATACATAAGGATCTAGTTCTCCCGTACCACCTTGACCACCTCTACCTCCACCTCCTCCTCTATTTCCTCCTCTGCCTCTTCCACCTCCAATCCTAATCTCACCACCATCTACATTATGCACTTCTCCTTCTCCTTCCCATACCATTGTAGATTATTTAGGGCTAATATAAGATTATATAATAGGATTATATAGCTCTTCTTATGGTTCCTCTACTAATGGTATGTTAAAATAAGTTTCTTCTTCTTCTTCTTCACTAGCAACTTCCAGTTCTTTTCCTAAAAGTTTTTCTCTTGTTGAAGAGAGGAAAAATACTCCTTCTGTTGGGGATGTAGTTTAATTAAATACAACTTTGGTACAAAAAGTTGGTGAATCTCTAGGTTAGATTTCAGATATATGCACCTCAGGAAGTCTATGTCTACTTACCAATGTGTTGTAGTGACTACAACCTGTTGAAGAGTCAAGAGCAATTAGGTATAGTGTGATTCTTCTTGACTTGATAACAATTTGTGGATTCATTTTACTTTTCCTTGTTAACTTAATCTTATTATTATTATTATTAATGCATGTGTGTGTACTTCATGAAACTGCTATCAAAACATAAGAACAAGAACACAAGATGTTGACTCTTTTCCAGGGCCAAAACTTAACTTCTCTTGAGAGGAAAACCCTTCAGTAGATTTATCTTATTGAAGCTTCTTATTGATTAATGCCAAACCCTAGACCCTTGACTAGAATGTCCTCCAAGCACAAGTCAAGTCCTTTCTCCTTTTTTCACTTTGTTCCTCGACACTTCTCTCTTCCGGCACTTAGTCCTCCTCCTTCTGCCACTTCGTTCTTCTTTCAATTGTTGGTAAAGCTTGTTGAAATTTCTCTAGAAGAGGCACTTATTCTTGTTCTATGATGAGACTCCTTATTCGTGATGATCCCTTCTTTCCTCTTGAGCAAATGAGATTTTTCTGTGAGATGTAAGTATAGACTTGGTATGACTCTCCTGCAGTCCTAATTCCTTGCACGTGTGGTGGTTTACTTGATGTTCTAGGATCTTTTCTCCTTCGCTCAGGTGCCTTTATTCTTCGCTTGATTGGGAGGCCTTATAAGGCTAGTTTACTAGCCCCAAATAGTGAGATATGTCAACTGTGACTTGCTATTGTCATAACCGTAGAGACAAACCTCCTTTTCTTGCACATGTGGCTATAGCTTTCCCTAGAAACAATCTTCTTAAGCTTAGTTGTGTACCCTTCTTCTTCGTTGCACTTGGAGATCCTTTCTTGTCCTTTATTCACCCTTTGCTTGCCTTCTTTTATTTAATAATTTCAGAGATATGAGTGCGTTGTATTTAGAGGAGTGGAAAACCTCTATATATAGAGGACTATCCCTCTTTTAGGCTGACTTAAGGCTGCCAAGAGGACAATAGGCCAACTTGACATATTTAATTCGAATTGCTTCTTTTGATGGTGCCAAATGCTTGGAGGAGACTTGAATTTTCTTGGAGGTTACTTCTTTGACTATAATACATAAGTATACTTATAGTAACATTTCCTTAAGGTCTTCCATAATTTGTTTTGACTCTTTGACTCACCTATAGCACTTTAACATGTGCTAGACCTATTTCAATGAGAAAGAAACTCATTGACATATATTATAGAAATAATATTTCTTTTCTTGAATAAATACAAATCAGAAGTACATTTATGAAGATCAAACCTAGTTACATTTCCTTCAACACAACCACCCTCCAAAAGTTTGTCTTCGCTTTGTTTTGGAGCCTCCTCTTACACTGCTGAGGTACTCGTGTTTCATTCAAGTTTATCTTTTAGTTTGCAGCTTGTGTTCACTTACTTTCTTTGCTGACTAATCACAAGCTGACCCCATGACTTGGTTTACATATGGTTCTTACACTGTCTTGGAAAATTGTATAGTCCTAGAGGGTATCCTACCTTGCGCTTAAGAATTGTGCAGAGCAGCTTAATAGCCTGCCTTGCTCTTCGAAAGTGTGCAAAGAAGTCTGGCAGTCAGCCTTGCTCTCCAGAATTGCACAGAGCATCCCAGTAGTAAGCTTCGACTCAGAAATTGCATAGACCCAACTAACAGCTTATCTTTAGCTGGGAAATTGTGTAGCACATGAGAGGCAACCAAATCCACTTAGTCTAGGAATTGTGCAAAAGCATTCCATCAGTTGTGGCCCGATGCATCTGTGTAAGTTGCCTAGTTCCCTCCAGAACTGTGTAATTTCTACATGCATGCATGTAAAAATTTCCCAAAATGATAAAAAGAAAAAGAAAAGAAAACATCCCTAAAAGAAAGGCATCTATTTTTAGCAATGGGAGTTACACTAAAGTCTTTTGTTGTTTTTTCTATCGCTTTTGTTTCCTTGGCTTGTGTGAGTGTTGTCTTGCATACTTTACTGAACGAACGATGTCATTTTAGTTTTTTTTTTAATTTTAGAAGTGTTGTTTCAAGTTTTGCATTGTCTCTCCTAAGCATTGCATGCATAACACTATTTTTGAATTAACGATTACCATTGTGGAGACTCTCCCCACCAACTTCATTGTTCATCTGTTTGACTAATTCCTATATTGGTTTTGATTGCATGCATGATTTCACTCCTACCTACACTATCCTTTTCTTATGCATTCAGATCTACTCATTTTCAAGTTTCCCTTGGGCAGATCTGAGCTATCTTGGCTCAAATCATGCTTCTCCCAGCATGCACTACACATTCCTGGGCCTTAAGGCTCTACCTTGGCTCCAGGGATTGCACAAAAGTTACCTTTCACCGACCTCCAGTTATGCTCTCTGTAGTTCTAGGAGACATTGCCCAGTCTTTCCCATTGGGATTGCACAATGTGTAGTCCCAGCCAACAATAAAGCCAGACTGAATTGTGCATATTGCAGTTCTAGTCCATAGTCAGCCTAACTGGATTGTGTTCTGTGCAGTTCCAGTGAGAATCAGGTCTCACTAGTAGCTAAGACTGTGCAATGCACAATTCCAATTGATAGTCTCCCAGCCTCTGAGAGTCACTACTGTGCAACCTTAACCAACAGTCACCCAACTTGTTGCATGATTGATCCTTGAAGTGTTATGTGTTTTTAAGCTAAAATTTACTTGCTGTGAGTGTCTGCTCTATCTCCAGTTAGATCAATTGTTGAGTAGTCTCTCAGTAGTATAGGCATCATGGTTTCCAAGAGAGGTGGATAAAAGGACATTGTCAAGAGAAGCACTAGAGATGTGGTTTAACAGGTGCTAATGAACTTTCCCATCTATGAAGACACATAGTTGTTCGTAGAGAAGGACATGAAGATCACATGGCAAGAAATAAAGGACATATTTGCAGGCAGTTTCAAGGAAGATCTGGAAGATCAACAAGTCTATGTCAACATACACAAGTCAGGCTTGTACAAGGTTGCATGCAGGTACCTCGCCTTCCCATGCACAGACATAATTCACTGGATTCTATCACATACTAATCCCAAGACGATGATATTGAGAAATACCAGTGGGACACAACTGGCCACCTTCAGGAAGAAAAACTATCATAAGATGTATCACTTTTTGTAGCCGGAGAACTACATGGATGCAGTATTCTTCACTCCCAACAACAATGTAAAAACTAGAGATATCATGAAGCATTAGGTAAAAGAGCCATCGAATTTCAAGATGACACCCAACCAGGTCTACAAGACGAAGTCACTCAGGAAGGCTTACCAACTCTTGGTCATATTCACATGTCACTTGTATGGTCAAGAGAGCACGAAGAGATTCCTACAGAGTTGGGTTGTTATGTTAGATCAGTTGGAAAATGAAGGAAGGCCTTTCCACTGATCGGACATGTTGGCTCTTCAATTGAAAGTGCATGTGTCTAATGCTCATAGTCTGCTTAAGGATGGACAAGCAAGATTCTTTATGTCAGCGTACCTTCTTGATGCAAGTTGTACCCATCAATAGTTCCATGGCATGGGTTGGACATGAACACCATCAGAGGATGTTGTGAACGTTTATTGCAAGCTTCTCTCTGACTACAACTACCGAGGAGTCATGGAAAAAATGTCTGACCAGTTCATTGCACCACTGTACAGGATGATATTTGAAAAAGATCCACCTTACATGTCCCGACAAATGATGCAGACATTGCTTAATATTGCAGATTGGTATGCCTCACCTTGTGGCACCTTCATCAAGATGTTTGGTGTGAAGAAGCCTATACATGAGCTACCGAGGTTTGCCATGGACAAGCTAGTCATGCAAGAGGTTGCATACCACATCTCCACAGGGTTTTCAACAAGACTACATAGGAGGAAGAAGGTACCATCGCCCTCTCTTCCTTTGCAGATTGGGTTGTATGAGATTCATACCTTGAAAGATGTAGATGTTAAGGTCAAGGACATGAAGAAGTTTGAGTTCGATACTAAGAGCTTCAATTCATATGATCCCCAGTGCATATGCAAGAACCACTATGCGAAGGTGTACTACCCATTGATCCATGGGGCATGTCATTGGAAAGAGGAATATCCTTGGAAGTATTGCTACAAATCCTCTAGGATCAATGAACCAGTGAGCATGACTAAAGAATGGAAAGCAACATTGTAGGCAACAACACCATAGGAGGAAACAACAACAACAACAACAACATCAACAAAGACAATAGTGAGCAATAAACTAGTGAAATATAAAGGTAAGAGGAAGATTGTCGAGAGAGAAGAGGTTGAACAAAGCTACAAGTTCAGAGAAGATCCACTTGTTGAGAGAGTAGCTTTGGACATAGATGTGAAGAGGTGACAAAACGAAAGAAGAGTAGAGCAGAAGAAGAGACAGAGAAGTAAAGGTTGGAAGATACAAGATGAGATTGCAGGAGATGGAGAAAAAACTGAAAGAAAAACAAGAGCTCAAGAGGAAGAAAGGGAAGAAATGCATAAACAGGAACAAGAAGAAGGAAAAGGCACAGTGACAAAGAAAATGCATAGATATAGGTTGAGATAGTAGAGTAGCCAACAGTTGATGAACAAGGTGAGCAGGTGCAAGTTCGGGAACTTTCGTAGCTGGTTGAGGTGACAAACATGGAGATGGAACATGAGCTGCAGGACCAAGACACTGATCTCATGTCGAGAGAATCCAATGTCACACCATAGTCTCTTCCACCTCCAGAATCACAACCATTCCTGAGCAAGCAAGGAGAAGTTGTTCTCCTTGATGATGATCTAGAGACAGATGTGTACAATCTAGCATTTGATGAGTCACAATAGAGGATTTTACAGGAACGAAGAAGGAAACTCCCGGATGATCATACATCTGCACACACATAAGAAAGGGTGATTGTACTAAATTTCAGAAGACATACAGTTGCCATGGCTGAGGATTCTAAGCCTTATGCAGAAGACATGGGTTCAATGGTCAAGTTCTTGATAGGAGAATGATTGAATGGTGAAGGAATTACAAGAGGCCAGGAAAAGAACAGAGCAGTCCATAAGATCTTCCAAGACAGAGATGAATAAATAAATGGTGGCAGCGATATCAACTTTGGAGGCCACCATGTAGACAATGTATAGAATATTTTACAATGTGCACAAAGTGGTTGTCCATCTATACAACTTTCAATAGCAGCGCGCGCAAACATCCCATACTCTGAAAGACATTCACACTACTATTACGCACATGCAAGAATGAAAAATGAGGTACAAGGGAGTCCATCTTTACTTGCACAAGAGGATGAATGAAGAGGGTGAGGTAGACAAAGCACAAATTTAGAAGTTGATCTAGGACTATGAGAAATTCCCACCACTCATCACTAATATTGAAGCTTCCTATGCACGGTTGATCAGGAGTCTGGATTTCATAGTGTGAATGCACAAGATCCCTTCCATAGGAACCCTCACCCAAGCTATGAGGAAGAACCAAGTCATGCTAGATGTCAAAAATTACATATAGTAGTTGATGCGCAAAGCCACCAATTATGATTTGCATCTCAGCGTAGAGAACATGCAAAGGTACATTGGTGGTCCTACCACACTTAAGACATTGTTGTGCATGCTTTGGGATGAGCTCGACAGAGGTTTTAGAACCATATACCTGGAAGCCATGGAGGCAAGAGTTCTCTTTAACAAGGACATCACCAAACAATACAGGGACACAATAGCGCACTACCAAGGTTGGTATCAGTTCGTCAGCGAACACCATTGCGAGGAGGTTACCGAGTTGGACTTTCCTCAAGACCCCGAGTGATGTTGTTTGTCTTGTCAGGATGACTCAATCCTATTTTTTTCCCACATGGGTATATGTGCAAAATTGTATTATTGTAAATATGTTGTAAGTGAAATTCCAAGTGTCATTAGTGGAAAGTGAATAGTCACTGTTGTGATGTGAAGAGTCATGAGGGTAGTCCAAGAGTCAAAGGGGAATGCCAAGTGTCACCCCTCCCTTTGCTATATATAGAACCTCATAACTCATAGTACGAGATTTTGGGAGCCAATATTTTGGTTAGGCATTGCTCATAGAAGGCTTGGAGAGTATTGTGATGAGCCTTAGATTCTCCATAGTGCAGAGCGAGTGCATATCTTTAGAGGAGTAGGCAATGTTGATTGTAATGTTCCAGTACTAGGGCTAGTGGTTGTCAATGGTGTATGTATGGATGGAGCTTTCATTTAATAATATATAGCAAATCCAACATGTTTCCATGCATATGTTGTTATTGTAGTTGGACTATTCTGGATTCTTTAGCAATGTATGTTATTTAACTTAAACATTTGTGTATTTGAACTATTTTGTATGCAATTGTATGAATCTTGTTGCAGATGTGTTTTTGGTTCAACCCGTCACTTTGGATTGTGGACTATTCTACTTTCCACCTTGTTATGTCATTCCACTCATGTGTTCCTTTCATGCTGCATACTATTATAGGCTTCTAAGAGACACCATTCCCATTTTCCCCTCTGTGTGTTAGAACCCCCATGCATCTCACTTGACTCACTACAAGGTCACACACTTGCGTACGATAAATATATCACACTTAACTTTGCACGCTATCATAGTGAAGGCATTGCTTTAATACCCACTACTTGGACTCCTACTCCAAACGGTCTGAGGTCTAGTTGGGACTTCTTACCAGGGAGATCCCTAACATGTTGGTGGGTCCAACACCATCAACATTTCTGACACTAGAAGGAGGGTCAGATGACAAGCTCAGTCCTCAAATTTTGTTTTGAATCTTTGCAAATTCTTCATAACTTACATTACAATTAAACCTTTGACATGTTTGTCTCATGGATATGATTTTGAAGTGTCGGAGGATCTCCTTAATGACTTATCACGTAACACATATGATGGTGAAGGAATAACAACCCTTCTTAGTCATAGAGTTTCCTTCATGGGTTTCCGTGAAAGGAATGAAGTCCTCGAGGATGAGATTGCATGTTCATTGTTCGCTTTCATGCTCTGAGGGAATGCACTATAATGATGTGTCACATTTCCCGCAGCCTCCATTCACTCTTAAGATCAGATGCTCAGAGAGTTTCCTCGTGATTTCTATCATTATGATTATAAAACACTCAATAAAAAAGATTATGGAATTACAGAAAGAATTTGATGAATCCCTTTTTGCAATTTTGGGAGCACTTCCAAAATCTTGCTTTTCAAATCCCAAAAGATGAAATTGTTTAGAAATTTATCAATGAAAGATTTTAGTATCTTCTTCACATATCTAAAAATCCTCATGTGTTAATCATTCGAACTACTCCCAATATATCTCAGTGTTAGAGCTTCCAAACCCAAGACAAACAAGGTTTTTGTCACAAGTGACCCTCCATTTGATTCTCATCAAATAGCTCTAGCTCTGTAGTGCGAAGTGGGAGAAGTTGCGAACCCATATGTTAAACTATCACATCCTCCCACCCCACCTGCTCTGGAGATCTACATAGATTTGGCTTGAAATCCTATTGGTTGTCACGTGAACTCATTTTCTCAACCTCTGTCGTCTCATTCTTTTGATCCTCTAGATTGTATTATGTTGTGTTCTCCCCTTCCAAACTCCACATTTGTTGCTCACTAGGATCAAGTTGTCAATGGGGTTGCTGCTGAGCAACCAACCTACACTATCATTTATGATGAGTATGTGTGGGAATATGAAGAAAACTTGTGATGAAGGATGACCTCCTTCCATCTATACATTATCCCATTGTTTCCAGACATCTTTCGTGATTCTACCATTTCTGATTTGTCTTGTGAAAAATCATTCCCAAATGTTTCTACTTTCGATTATTCATATGACACACAGGAGGCCAATTTGTCATTACATTGTAGAGAGGGAATGTATTTATTTCCAAATACACCCAATATATCATATTTTATTTCTCAAAACTCAGAGGGTGAACATTCTTGTTTCTCATCGCCCCCTCTGTATGATTTGTTAGATCATGAGGATGCCGATGAACATATTGAATTTTTTGATCATGGTTGTCATGATCTCTTTTATCCTTCATTCGATCATGATGTTGATTCATTCACTCTTGATCTTTCTAAGCCATCGGTCTTTGATTATTTACCTAATGATGAAGTGAAAACCACTTAATTTGTCGAGGCACTTTAGCCCGAGCTGATGGTTATATCAGGTCCTCGCTGTCTTGGGGTTAGTTCCACTTCCAATCATAAATTTGATGAAACACCCAAGGATCCTCATCACTCTCCTATTTGCATTGAAGATTAATCCCATCCAAGAATTTCTCATCCTCCACCTAAACCACATGATCCCATTGTTGATGCGTTGGAGGAATCATAAACAATGAGCACTCTTGCTAAGTGAAAGTTGTCTTCCTTTTTCATGTTTCCTCATTTTTCATGTTCAAAAGAGTGTACATGCTCATCATCTACGCATAGTGTGTTGCAACACCATGGTATGTCCATAGAGTGTTTGTCTTGCACTTTTACTCTTTTCTTTTATGTAGATGCTTTTAAACTTCGAGCATGTGGGTTTTCACTGCCTTATCTTTCTTGTGTGATGGTTTACTTGTATATATTTATGGTTGATTATGCCTTCACCAGCATGGATCAACCAATGCACTGGTGGCTGCATTGGAATTATGACTTCACGTGTTTAGGCCCGTGCACTATTTAGCATAGGAGTAGGAGTAGTGTTTTATTTGCTTTCTTATTTTCTTTTCTTGCATGTTTTTATTTTCTTTCGTGTTTTTCTTCCGTTACTTTTGTCCTTTGCTTGTTTGTTTTGTTTTCTTGTTTTGCACCCGTAGGTTTAGCTTCACGTGAAAATGTGTTTGAGTCTTGAGACAAGAAGGGTGAAGCACAAGAGGACTTGTAAAACTATAAGAAAAGTGGTTATCTATTGTCCTCTCTCTTTATGAAGAGCTTATTGTCTTCATTTGATGATACCTTGATGGAAAATACGTTCTGCTCAGAGTGAGTCTTGGTGAAAACATAATGCTTGCACTTTTAACTAGTACCACCTACTCTAATTAGTTTTTCTATATCCAGTTAACCCTTGTCAGCTCAATCAAGTAGAGTAAAGTGAGGGGGAAACCTTAACAAGTATGTTAGAGGTACATATAACATACTTCTATGAAGGGACAACCTCTTCTGCTCTCAATAATTTGGGATCCCTCTTCCGCCTCATGAAGTAAATAAGTGCCTATGCACAATTCTCTAAAATGAAAAAATGAAAAATAAAATAAATGCGAAAGAAGAGAAAGGCTTCCTGTGTAGAGAGGTGATGCAAGTAACTCCATCGGGGTACTGACTAGGATCGTTGGTAGCAGAGCGATGCTTGTATTCCTGCATGACTCCACCAGGGTATTGTCGAGGCCTATTGGTAGCAGAAACACTAGAGATGGAACTAAAACTCTAACAGTTATATTACTTGTGCATCAATATGCCCCTCATCCCCATTAGAAACAAATCAGTTGACTTGGCTTGGTATGTGTGTTGGCCGATCAAGAGAATGGTAGGGACTATATCTTTAACTCAAGCTAGTGAGGAAGCCATGATGATCAAAGAATCAAACAATACTTCTAGAGGAGTTAGACTTACTTTACATGAAACAAGGTCCATATAGAGAGATAGAGTTCTATGAGTGTGTTGCCAATTTTTTAGCGGCTATAACCACCCTCCAAAATTTTGTCTTTGCTTTGTTTTGGGGCCTCTGTCCTCAAAATATTAGCTACATGTCTTGCACTGCTTAGGTACTTGTGTTTCATTCAAGCTTATCTTTCACTTTGCAGCTTGTGTTCTCTTACTTGATTTGTTGACTAACCACAAGCTGACCCTGTGACTTGGTTTACATCAAGTTATTGCGCTGTCTTAGAAAATTGCGTAGTCTCGGAAGGCAGCCTGTCTTGCTCTCAGGAATTGAGTAGAGTAGCATGACATCCTACCTTTCTCTTCAAAACTCGTAGAGCATCCCAACAGTCAGTCTTGCTCTCCAGAATTATGCAGAGCATCTTGGAAGTGAGCTTCATCTCAGAAATTGAGCAAACCTTGCTGACAACTAGTCTTCAACTGGGAAATTTCACAGAAGCATTCCATCAGATGTTACCTAATGCATGTGTCGACAAGTTGCCTGGTTCCCTCTATCACTGCACAATTTCTCCATGCATGCATGGAAACCTTTCCCAAAAAAGAAAGAAAGAAAAGAAAAAAGCATCCCTAAGAAATAGGGATATATTTTTAGTACTGGGAGTTACAATCAAGTCATTTTTATAAAATTCCCGCCACTTGTCACATTTTCCTAGATTTTTGACATGCATGTCATAAACCATGAATCTACAAAATCTATTTTATGGATGCCCAAGAGCTCATTCTACACTTTCAATCTTGGAGCTTTGGAATTCTCGAGGCATCTAGGAACCTTCGGCATAGTCAACACAACTTTTTCGGGTAAGTTTTTCTTTTCAAGTCTTTTGCTGCTTTTTCTGATTCTTTTGTTTCCTTGGCTTTTTTTATTGTTGTTTTTCATGTTTTACTGAATGTCCACTGGCGTTTTATTCTGTTTTAACTTATAGAAGTGTTTTTTTCAAGTTTTTCATTGCCTTTCCTAAGCGTCGCATGCATAAGATTGTTTTTTCACTAACGATTATCGTTGCGGTGACTCTCCCCACCAGCTTCGTTGTTCATCCATCTAACTGATTCCTACATTTGTTTTGATTACATGCATAATCATTCACTCCTATCTACACCGTCCTTCACTCATGCATTCAGATATACTCATTTTCAAGTTTCCCTTGGGCAGATCTGGGCTGCCTTGGTTCAGATCTTGCTTCTCCCAGTATGTACTGTGCATTCGTGGACCTTAGGCTCTACCTTGGCTCCAGGAATTATGTAGAAGCTTTGTGTCACCGGCCTCCAGTTGTGCTCTGCACAGTTCTAGGAGACCATGCCCAGTCTTTCCCACTAGGATTTTGCAATACACAGTCCCAGCTAGCAGTCAAGCCGGACTGAACTACACATTGTGTAGTTCTAGTCCATAGTCAACCTCACTGGATTGCGCTTTGTGCAATTCTAGGTAGTAATAGGTCTCACTGGCAGCTGAGACTGTGCAATGCGTAGTTCCTGTTGACAGTCTCCCAACCTCTGAGAGTCACTACTACACAACCTTGCCCAACAGTCACCCAGCTTGTTGCATGATTGATCCTTGAAGTGATTTGTGTTTTTAAGCTGACATTTGCTTGTCGTGAGTGTCCTCTTTGTCTCCAGGTGCGTCAGTTGTTGAGTAGTCTCTCAGTAGTAAATGCATCATGGTTTTTGAGACAACCGGATAAAAGGTCGAGAGAAGCACTAGAGACATGGTTTAACATGTGCCAATGAACTTTCCCATCTATACAGACACGCATTTGTTCGTATAGAAGGACATGAATATCACATGGCAAGAAAATAAAGGACATATTTGTAGGTCGTTTCAAGGAAAATCTGGAAGATCGATAAGTCTATGTCAACATACATAAGTTAGGCTTGTACGGGGATGCATGCAAGTACCCCACCTTCTCATGTGCAAACATAATTCACTAGATTGTCAGACATACTGATCCCGAGATGACGTCATTGAGAAATACCAATGGGACACAACTTGCCACCTTCAAGATAGAAAACTATCATAAGATGTATCACTTGCCGCAGTTGTTGAACTACATGGATGAATTGTTCTTCACTCTCAACAACAATGTAAACACTAGAGATATCATGAAGCATTAGGTAAAATAGCCATCAAAGTTTAGGATGACACTAACCAGGTCTATAAGATGAAGTCACTCAGGAAGGCTTACCAATTCCTAGTCATATTCACATGTCACTTGTAACATCAAGAGAGCACAAAGACCTTCCCACAGAGCTAGGTTGTTATGTTATATTAGTTGGAAAATGAAGGAATACCTTTCAACTAGTTGGACATATTGGCTCTTTAGCTAAATTGCATGGGTCTAGCAACACAAAGTTCACCTAAGGATGGACAAGAAAGATTGTTTATGTTCACGTACCTGCTCGATGCAATCTATGCCCATCAGCAGTTCCATGGCATGGGTTGGACATGGACAGCATAAGAGGATGTTGTGAACGTTCATTGCAAGTTTCTCTCTGACTACACCTACTGAGGAGTGTTTCTGGGAAAACTAGTGTCTCTTCGATCTGCTAGTCCCACTAAGATGGGTAGCTATCTTAGAAACAAACAATCAAAGTAACTTGTGATTTCCTTTATGTATGATAGACAAGAGAGAAGCAAAGAGTACCAACCTAAATCTTTCACTTGGCTCCTTGCTTGTTTTCTCTCTCCCTTGATAGAGCTTTCCACTCCTTTCCTACTTGTCCTGCTTTAGAGAATACCTGTAGAGGCAAAGCAACAAAACACCATCAAAGCATAGAGATCTATAATAACATAAACAATGCAGAATCAGAAATACATTGACCATACAATTGCATTTACAAATAGCAATATTCACAAATACACAAGTATATGGAGGAAAAATCAAATAACTTTATTAATAGTAGAAGAGAGGATTACAACCCAACTGTCTGATCCAGCATCATCCTCCCAGCATGAAAGCCTTATTCACCTCATGAAAAGCAAGATCACCCAACAATACAATGTCTCAAAGAGAAACCAACAACACTTCCTTACAAATTACAAAATTCTAGCCTCTAGATCTCTTGGATGAGGGATCCATATATAGATGTCTTGCAAGGGGGTGAGTTAGCTTTGGGTTTTTGATTAGTGTCATTTCACTGATATTTACTAGTTCCACTTGGAGATTTATTTTATCTCTTACTCATCCCTGGGCGAATTCAGAGAGACAAGTGTCATAGGAGAAGTTTCTAGAAGATTCCATGAGCATCCACTTAGAAAACTGTCTCTGCCATTTGTCTCTTCTTGCTCATCGCAAGCACAAAAGGCTCTTTCAGTATGCATCACACCTGGCTAGTGTAGTAGCCAGTATGGATCACACCTTGACCATGGAGCAGTCAGTATGGTCCAGTTTTGGCCAGTTCTGAGTAGTTTTTCAGGTGGAACTTCTGGGAAATGATGTAATCAGTTGACCATGATCCTTTAGGGTATGAAACAACAATTTTAGGGGTTAAAGAGCCCTTGGTTTATCTACATATATGATTGGGTTTGTAGTTCTCAAATATGTCTATAACAGTTGTCCCCTAAAGCATGAGGTCATAAATATTTTGATGTCGGGTGAAATGCTTTATCATGAAGATCAGAGGTATTTGAACTAGAAGGTGACCTATGATAAGATACAATACAATACATCAACATCATATTATTTTCATGATCTAGCTGAGGTGGTGTTATACGGGAATAGTGTCCACAAGGATGCTGCTATTCCCACTAAGATGGGTGGCTATCTTAGAAACAAAAAATCAAAGTCTACTATTGATTCCTTTTATGAAAATAGATGAGAGGAGAACCAAGAGGGCCAACCTGAGTCTTGTGCTCGATTTCCTCTCCT
>APFE030923690.1:0-13147 GCA_000404065.3 Pinus taeda | reverse complement strand
TAAATTTACTAGGAGATCATATTGAGAGAGTTGTGTTATTGCAATAATGGACCAGAGAAATGGCAAGCAACTGCTATTGCTAAAGGGCAGTAATCGAAGAAATAATTAGTGAATAAGATGATCAACATTCACAAAATGTTATTTCTGTGTTTTTAGATCAGACTGAATCATAGATGCAAGTAAAAAATGCAAGATAAGGTGTACTAATGATCTAGATTCTATCAATCACGGAGATGTGGTTCAATATCCACCAAAAGTCGAAGAAGTGCTTCGAGTCTCGTGACTAAAGAATCTGTTTCCTATTACAAGATTATAATCAATCCTATGGAAAGTATAGTATCTAGAAAGCGGATGCCTTTTAACCAGTTAAGGCCCATGAAGAAACTAATCATGAATAGTCCTCATGACTGGACAACATAATTGCATAGTGGAGCTTTTTGGATAAACCCACGTAAACCTTTTTATGAAGAAAAACTAGTACTATTTTCCTTTTAGTCACATTCAGTTACTATTTTCATGTCATGTGTTAATCTATGGCAGTAAATTAATATGATAAATAGTGAAGTAGTATTAATATGACATAAAATTTATGAATCAAGCATAAAAATATTATACACCATAAAGAAGAGACACTGCCACCCGACCCAAAACCGGATCGGATGACGGGGAAGGTTATTCCTCCCCAACACAAAAAAATAATCATTTTATTAATTATATGGTCTGCTTGCAAGCGCACCTGCGAAGGCAACACCATTGCAAATCCCTTAAATTACAATACAATTAGGCGTAAAATTGCCTGCCTAAGATAGAAAATTGTAAACTTGTCGGGAAATTTGTCCATACTGATCAACCTCATATTGTGATTTGAAACGTTTAGACACCTGCAATCTTGCGATATACACTTACAAATTTACAGACTTGTTATATAGCTTTGTATATAGCTTGATCAGTCGTACCTCCGGTGTCCAAAATATGAAAAAACAAAGCGGTACTAACCCGTGGAATTAACAGACAATGAAATGAGTGTACCCCACTGATGTAAATGGATTATCAAATGCTGAGCGCAATAGCGGAATAAAATATAGATGTGGAGGTATAACTAACTGTAAAAAGATTCATCTATCTACAGAAAGATTTATTCACCCATTGATTAATTGAATCCATGGAAAGCTACGCGCGATTCGAGATAGATGTGTTATCAACAGGATTTGTTCAGGACGAGATGTTGGTTCATGAATACAGCATAATTTACAAAGCTACTAATCAGAATGACTGAATGAACCACCAATTTAAAACTTGAGTAGCCAAAAAAAAGCATGGATATGCTATGTTGAAGCTCATCTCAGCCCAAATTTCTTTTTCCACCGCCTCATTGGGCTTTGCTCAAGCCATAACTCCAAATGATATACTGTCAAGACCTCATTGTCTGACATCAAGAAGCATCTTTATCCCAGTAAAACCAACTTCTTCAAAACCCACTATAAGAGAATCCATCAACACATTTGGACAGTGGAATTCCATTAGAAGAAAACTAAGCCATAGAATATATTCAAGAGACGATCTCAGTTATAAGAATAAGAGGATAACCACAAGATAAAATTTCCCTGAGATGAATGCTCTCCATAATAATGCACTAGCTTAGAATGCAGAAAAAGATATCCACTTAAAACCTGAACCATAAGTCAAATGATAACTCGAGCGCTTATCCTTTCAAACAATTAGCCAATGATTTTTTTTTTTTATGCAATGTAACAAGATTACTCAAATGCCCTTAACTTTTCAAGACATGCCAAACACGACAAATGCTTTGCCAAGGTGCTCAAGATAAGAATGATAATAGAAAATGCAACCAATGTTTCTTATTCAATTAAGAAAATCCCAATGATCATTCAACTTAGGAGATGTCTAACATAATCAAGAAGACCTTCAAATCTCCTTAAGTGCCAATATAAAGTTATCTTTCAATAATGTGTTAGAATTATACCAAACTTGTCCAACAATATATCTCTTATCTAATGCAAACAGTGATTGCTCAGGAAGCATATAAATGCTCTTATACAGCTAGGAACCTTCAAGATATACCACTGAAAAAGATGCCAAAAAAAGAGATATATTCGTTTAAATCAACAAGTCCCTTAGCTTAACACTTTTAATGCCAATAAAACAAAAAGGCTTTCAGCCTTAGTGCAAAATTAGTGCAAAATTAGGAACACCTAGATGGCCAATTTCTGAAGAGATCTTTCAAGGTGAACTATAAACTGTAAGCAATCAGTGGTATGGTACTCATTATAAAATGTTGAGATCTTCTCTGGGAGGGAATGAAAACGTTCATTGAACTTTGCAATTAAAGTAATACCAACAATTTATAAGCTTGCTTAACCTTCATTTGAAAATGTTCACTCTCACTAAGCTTCTGAAAATTTTTATTTGAGAAGTGAGCATTGATTACTTTCAACGAGGGATTGAGATCTAATCAATGAAAGACTTGTGTTGCACTCACCCAAAGTGAGATTATCAGAGAAATAAAAGCTGCACGAACTGTTATAATGTACTCTCAAGAAATTGGATTGTGGTTAGACGAAAAAAGTGATATTCTTATCCAGTATAGAACTAAAACAAAGTAAATTTAAATTCGAAACAGAAGATTATTTCTTTTGAGATCGATGCAGGATGGTAAAATCAGGAGCTTGCTAATGTTAAAAAAAACTTAAAATATCTAGGTCATACATGTTTCTCTTTTGAATCATTTAGCATGCGTCTATCTGCTGCTTTCTTCTACTGTTTATGTTTATTTCACCAATTTCTGATTTAATCAGAGTAATACGGCATACCTGCTACCTTCTCGATAATAATTTTCATTTTGTGTTATGCTCTGTTGGTGTGAAGTCCATCCGTAACTTGTACACAATGATGCATTACATATTTTTTAGATCTTTGCAAATTCAGTCATAACAGATTATCTTAAAAGCACTTGAGATTTCGCAAGAATCATATCCACGAGATAGTAGGACATATAAACTTCACGCATAAGGCCTTGAGTAGCGTGCCAAACTAAGTTTCCTTGGATATATATATATATGGGTGTTGTTGTTGCCAGTAATTCCTTTCGATGGATAATTAGACCAACCAACACCATAAAATGAGTCCAGTATTTTCAGTAAAATGAAATGCATGTCAATCTAACATCTAAAATCAAGACCTTGCATCCTAAAAGCTCATAGAAAGAGAAAAAAAATTTCCCATATTTTCAAGGAAAGCTCCCAGGCTTACCCAACAAAAGATCAGTTTTTCTTTTAAATCTCCAAATGTGAAATCTACCTTCTTGTCAATGGTAAGAAAAAAGAAGCTTAAAAAAATCAATCAACATCCATTTACCAATTTTGCGGACAATAAAGACAAGATGAGACCAGAGAAATCTTCTGTTAGACCAGATGATCATACTCCTACAACAAAATTCTGAAGGCAGAACTCAATGAACTGGTGGAAAAAAAATGCCTTTTGTAAACTGCAATCAAGGTTAGAAAATTATCTTCAACATTTCAAATAAGAAGAGAAATATGAACCAGAACTACTCTAGACATACTGCACGACCTTAACTTTGAAATATGAAATTTGATACCATTGAGGCTATCTTTTAATGAGACAATAGAGTAATACCAAGGCTATTTTTTTTAATGGGATTAGAGTAATACCAAGGCTATCCAACAAAATAGCTCTTATCCAATGCCTATAACTTTCTGAGTAAATGAGAGCACTCTAAAGCAATGTATTCAGAATTTCAAATGACACAAATGAGTATCTTCAGGACAGCAGAGAATTACTTATGCTTCAGTAGAAGAGTAGTAAATAATTTTAGGACAGCAGTGAACAATTTCTTATGTTAAATCGTCAAAATATTTCAGATTTGCTTATTTCTTTCTCTGTTTGGATTAGAGGGAGAACAGAGGAAGTATGCTTGTGCCACTGATGAGCTTCAGATTTCTAAAATGCTTATGCCAGTCAATAAATGACTTATGAGCAAGACAAATAATACCTCAAGGAGTTTAATAATTCTCTGATATACTAGATAAAACCCTTTCAGTGTGGCTGCTTCAATGCTTAGTTGATTAAGCCACATACTAATAAACTTCCAAGGCTATAAAACAACAGATCTGAGGTATGTCTATACAATCTGATGAATTCTTGAAATTTAATATTGGCAAGACTTTATAAATTATTTACAATAGCTTTTCGTTTTAAAAACAATTACAATCTAGATAATCTAGCTAAATTGTAAATACATATATCGCTGTCTATTAAATGACTATTATGCATCAAGTCCGTAAAAAAAAACAACTATTTACAAGTTAATGTAGTACCAACCAATTCTGATAGATAGTAGAACATAAAATCTATTAAAAGTCCACAGTATGATAAAGAACCAGATATGTTTAACCGCAATAACTAAAACACAAAAGTGATGAACAATATATTGCAATAAACAGTAAAAAAAAAAACAAGTCATTTTCTACTGGACTTGTACAACACATAACCTATAACAATTGATTGGATCAAAGGTGACTTTAGAGCGAAGGACCGTGAATAACAATGCAAGCCTATAATTTGCTTATGAATTCACATTCCAAAAAATTAGCTTACAATTAATAACGAGGTCGATTGTGTTATATAACAACTGGAAAAGAACTATTTGGGGAAAACCCAAATACTAAAATCTTAGCCTCAAAGGATACAACATAGACCATAAACGATACAACATCCTTCTTTCACCGGCAAGAAAATTACCAGTTAACTGCTTTTAATAATAGAAAAGCTTAATATATAAACAAATTAATACATCTCTCATGAAAGTAGTAAATGTCAAGAAATAATCAAAAATTTCTACATAAAAATGCCCAAAGGCCCTAGGTGTCCTTGTGATACCATATGTAACAGAGCAGAATCCTGCACAATTGAGCCTAAGGTTGGGAGGAGAGTCGTCACCAAAACCATGTTGGGCTAAGCTTACTTCATGCACAGTTAAGCTCAGGTAAGCACTCTTCATTGTTTAAATTTAATGTTAATAAGTTAATTAGATGTTGTTTTTGGGCTGTTACAAATTGGGGTGGCCTAAGAGTCTTGGATGATGGAGATTCATTCTTGATTAATAGAATTGTCCAATCTCTTGCTCCGTGGAGGTTTTCTTGACACAATGTCAAGGTTTTACCACATAAAAACATCTTGTTTTAATGTGTGATTAAATTTGTCAATTTTTATGCATTTCTGCCAGTGTATGTTTGAATGTTGAATAACTCTTGTAAACCCAAGATTATTTCTTTAAGGGAATTAAATAAGAGTTCTTAGCCATTGAAATGGTATATTAGTTTTGACTGGAAGCCCAAAACTCAATTACAGCCTAGTCAATATTTCCAAGAATGTCAAAATGCTTTGTGGTCATCATTGAAGTTATCTCAATGGTGATATTCTATTCTTTAATAATATTTATCTTTAATTCTATGGACACAATAAATATTAGCCCAAAACTCAATTACAACCTTGTCAATAATTCACTGAAAATCAATACCCTCTGTGGTCATCATTTACATTATAGCTTTAATACTATGGACACAATAAATACTAGCCCAAAACTCAATTACAGCCTAGCAAAATATTTCTAGAAGGTCAATATACTTTGTGGTCATCATTTAAGTTATCCTTAATGTGATAACTTAATAATAATATTTAGCTTTAATTCTTAATACACAATAAATATTATCCCATTTATAATTTAAAATTTTATCAAAAAATTAATTCAAAAGACTTATATATCAATAAAGGAATGCATTAAAAATTACTTAATGTAATGTTACCACTGTAATGGTTATTATGATTTTATCAAGCCAATTTAAAAATTACTTATAATATGTAAAGTTAGCATTGCAATTATTATAATAAATAAAATAAATAGTAAATAAAAAATTCTGAGAAAACATTATTACTTGAAGCAAATAAAATAATCATAATATAATATAACTAATATTTAAATTAACAGTGTAGTTTTATATTGATCTTTTATAAAAATGATATTAATTAAATTAATATTTTATTATATTAATATATATGTTTTTATTAATACATCATTTTTTAAATAAAAATAAATTAAATTTTTTTAACTCTAATTTTAAATGGAGAAAAGTGCTAGATTTTTAATAGGTTATAAAAGTTTTAGGAATATAAAGTGTGATATTAGATTTAGAGATAACAATTATAATATAATTTTAATCAATATTTTAGGTATTATTTAACATCATTAATAGTATTTTTAAATTATTATATTATTTAAATAAATATCTTTTAATAATAGATTGTATAGGAGTATGTAAACTATTAAAAGTGAACAATGACTTTTTGCAAGGCAACAACAAATGAAACTTGTTCAAATGGTCAAATCAAGGGTAGTTTGACAAGGCTATCTGTGGTGAGGAATGAATTGAATTGTTACCTTTTGGCAAAGTTATAAAGGCGATGTCTCATGACGAATGCATTCAATTGTTACCTTTTGTCAAAGTTATAAACTCAATGTCTCATGACAACTGAATTCAATTGTTACCTTGTTGCATTGCTAAAGAATTAGCACCTTGTTGCACTGAGAAAGAAATAGGGAAACAGTGGGACCGGGATTAATAGTTTATAATGATAGAATGTTTATCAAGAAAGATTGTAATGATGCAATTATAATAATAAATAAAATAAATAATAAATTTTAAAATTAAGAGAAAAGTTATTAAAATAGTAATATCATTATATAAATTATTACAAGTGCACAATAGGTCTTTTGCAGCAGGGCAACGGGCAAATTGAAAATTGTTCAAATCAACGGTAATGAATTTTTTCCAGCAGCGCAACGGCAAATTGAAACTTGTTCAAATCCACCGTAGGTAGTTTGGCAAAGTTATAAAGGCGATGTCATGACGACTGACTGAGTTCAATTGTTACGTTATTGCATTGAGTTCAATTGTTACGTTATTCCAAAGATTTAGCGAACACTGTGACCTTGTTGCATTGAGAAAGAATCAGCCAAATATTCTGACTGCTGATTAATATTTTACGATGATAGAACATTTATCAAGAAAGATTGTGATGATGTGGGTAATAAAGATTGTAATGATGTGGGCACTGTTCTTGGTTTGTGTCATTTCAGTGTCTGCAGGGGCGGAATCTGAAGGCGAAGATGGTAACTCGGGTGTATCAGCCATGCAATTGGCTCTACTACCCAAAAATAAGATCATCTTCTTCGATTCGACTGATTTCGGCTCATCCAACTTCCCTTTACCCTTTGGGAAATGCCGGATCCATCAATTTCTGAAGAAAGATTGCTGGAATCGTTCTATCGAATATATGGAATATGATTTCCACACGAACCAGGTCAGCTCCTTTCAACTCCAGACGGAAACATGGTGTTCTTCAGGTGCCATGCCCGCTGACGGCTGCCTGATCCAGACCTGTGGTTTCAACGAGGGAGATGTGACAGTCAGAGTATTCAGTCCCTCCCATTTCTGTGATTGCACCGAAATTCCAAACAGGCGATGGCACGGCACCCATCACATTCTTCCGGGCGCTAAAAGCATGGTCGTGGGCGGGCGGGGGTAGTTCAACTCCCAGTTCGATCCAAAGAAGCAAAGCCAATCGGTGTACCAGTTCCCTTTCCTCCAGAAATCGATGGATTGGGAGGAGAACAATATTATTTATCCGTTAGTCCAACTTGGGCCTGACGGCAATCTGTTCATTTTCGCCAACGGAAAATCGATTCTGTTCGACCATGTCAACAAGCGCGTGGTGCGGCATTACCCGGACATGCCCGCCTACTCCAGCAACAGCTACGTCCAGACCTATGCCTCCTACGTTCTCCTCCCGCTGGATCCAGGAGCTAGTGACGCTGAAGTGCTGATCTGCGGCGCCGGAGCTGCTGAGTTTTCATATAGGGAAGTGATCCGATCGAATTCGACCACCAACATCTGCGGACGTCTGAGATTCACGGATCCTGATCCACATTGGCGGATAGAGAGCATGCCCATGCGCCCCACGGTAATGGTAATGGGGGACATGCTTCTTCTCCCAACTGGCGACGTGTTAATTATCAACGGAGCTTCCAAGGGCTCCGGTTCAGGGGACACCATTCTTTATGGTCTTCTTTACAAGCCATCAAGTCCCGGGCCACTTCGGTTTGAGGTGCTCACTCCCCCCGCCACTCCTAGGCTCTACCGTCCCAGTGGCCATATGCTCCCTGACGGCCGCGTTCTTGTGGGCGGCAATAATCTCGACAAATTTAGGGGCGTGCCGCATTCCACAGACCTCAGTTTGGAGGCGTTTTCTCCCCCCTATCTCGCACCTCAGAACGATGCGCATCGGCCCTTAATCACGTCCTGGCCGTCTGCCATGGGCTATGGCCGTACCTTCACCATGAGATTTTACTTGCAAATCTTGGCGGGTCAACAAAAAGAAGCAATTTCTGTTACAATTCTGGCGCCGTCTAATTTCACTACACAGTTATTCCATGAGCCAGAGGCTGCTCGGACTGGAGATCATTGAGGTTGTGCAGATTTTTGAAGTGATATATGAGACTACTGTTACTGTTCCGCGTAATGCAGCCTTGGCTCCTCCTGGCTTTTATCTTCTGTTCCTTGTGCATGCCGGGATTCCTAGCCCTGGGAAATGGATAAAGATTACCTGTGATGAACCTAGGTCTATAGAAAGCATGTCTATTAAAGAACCCATGCCTATGGAAGCTGTGTCTGAAGAAGCTTTGTGTATGGAAACCTGCATGTCTGACGAAGGTGTGTGTACAGAAGCAGCTACATCCAACGGCCTTACAACTACGATGGCGCCTGCAGTGGCAGGAATGGCTCTGGGTTTGTGTTTTTGTCTTCTATGGGTCAAATGTATTTGCGAGTATCTTATATCTACGGGGCGTACAAGGATGACGCCTGAGGAGACAGCAGTGGCATTAGCAGCGCCTCTGACTGTTTTATTATTGCTTGATCTGCTCTGCTCTCTACTCTAAATCCAAATCCATTGCCGAACGCATAAATCCGTTCGACTGACTCACAGCAGTACACCGGCGGCGGCAGCATCGGCATCTATGTGTTTGACATTTGGCATGAACCTAATTCAGTGCCAAATAAAATAAGTTCAGTTATAGATAGATGCGTTTGAATTTTGCCCTGAAAGCAATTTAATGTACATTTATATGCTCCTGAAAGCTTCATTATATTCATATTTTTTTATTCAGATTTGGCATTATTTTTTTACCTAACATGAATTCAATCACACTATCTTCATGCATGATATTAATATTTAAATGGCAGATCCACGTTAACTGATTTATTCAATTATCCGGAATTATAGTCGTTTGATTTCAGATTTGGTATGTTCTTCTTAAGGTAACATGTACTATTCAATTACAGTATTTAGATTTACATGGTAGATACACTACAACTGATTTATTCGATTACTGCATGAACCTGAAATAAAATGCATTCAATTATAGATGCGTTTGAATTTTGCCTGAAAGCAATTATATGTTACTGAAAGCTTAACATTAGATTCATATCTTTAATTTTGATTTGGTATTTATATTTCAAGGGTTCATCACAGCAACATGTGTAAGCAAAGCAAAGCAAAGGCCAATGGGCGATATGATTTAACAAATATACAGATGAATAAGTCTATTACTAATTCAAAACTAATTGATCTATTAATTACACAGTCTCCACACAGTAATAGATGGTGATTTCTCTGTTCTCATGTGATCCGTTGTTTTCACTCTGCGCTAACATTTTCTTCTCGCCTTTCAAAACCTCATAATGTTTTTCGTGGGCAATCTTCCCAAAAATTTGAATCAACAATCCCTTCCATATCTCTTCTGCCATTTCCAGGTAGCGTAGTCTAAAGCTATAAATTCTGGTAAGATTATAACAAAATCTGGATGTTGGTGTTATAAAGTAATGACTACTAACAATCAGCATGAATTTAGTGTTTTCTTTACCATATATTTTGTTTACGACTCTTGCATGCATTTAATGTTATGAGAACATTAAGCTATACTATAGTAGCAAACCCTAAACCCTAAACGGGGAAAGGAAACGCCGGTTTAAATCCAAAAGGTCACATCACTCAAAAATGGCATATATGTCTTTTTCCGATGCTCCAAAAATAACCAACCATAGTAATAATCAATTTGTTAATAATTATATGGAATATACTAGGTTACCATCACATATTATATATATTTGAGTTAGAAATCAAATATTTATATATTTGCCTTAGAAATCTGAAAAGATTTAGACATTTGTGGTGACATCACTCAAAAATGGCACACTTGTTCTTTCCATGCTCTGAAAATAACCAACAATAGTGATAATCAAATTGGTGATATTTATATGGAATACACTAGGTTATAAATATTTATATTGAGAATCATCGCATATTATATATATTTGTGTTAGAAATCTTAGAAGATATATACATTTGTTGAAAGAAATCGTATAAAAGTAATAGAAACAAATAAATTAAATGAAATTAACTTGAAATAAATAAATGAAATGAATTTGATAGGGTCGAAAGTTTTCCAAATCCATTGAATAGGGGAATTTATGAAGTAAATTAACAATGTGTTAATTCCTAATAAAAATGAAGTAAAATAGGACTTTGTTTATTCTTAATAAGAATGTAGTAAGGTAAAATTTTATTATTGCGATGATTTCATCTCATTTATTTTCACAAATAATACTCAATCAAAAAAATGAAATAATGGATCATGGTTTTACTCACGAGAAAATAAGGATAATCAAATTTGTAAATGAAATAACAAGGATTACTAAATTCACAGTGATCTCAATAAACACAATGATATGAGGAAAGCAATTCACAAATGTGATGTGATAAAATCAACAAATACAACAACCTTTCAAAATAAAATATAAAGATAACCAAATTTGTAAATGAAATAACAAGGATTACTAAATTCAAAGTGACCTCAATAAGCACAATGATATGAGGAAAGCAATTCACAAATCTGATGTGATAAGATCAGATCGAAAGCTCCACAAGAAAAATATGATATTTTTATTGGATTATGTTTGTTTATTTTATCTTAAAATTTTATTTGTCAAATGATAATAACTTGGTAGTTAGAGGGCTTAATTCTCGCTCTACTTGAGTTTTATTAGCACAAGACATGTTAGCCTATGTGGCAAAAAATTGATGTTGAAATAGAGATTGTGATTTAATCTTGAGTATCATGATCTTGAGGTGAATAGGGGTCTTATCCATCATAAAAACTATATATATATATTATATATATATTATATATTTTATATATATATATATATATGTAAAATATAATATATAAATTTATTTAGTATAATCTCCCAACATATGGTTAAATAGTTCTACTTGCATTAAGAAATACTAAAGTAAAAGTACATTTCCACAAATATAACTCTACAACTTTATCATGAAGTTACCTAGTTTGAATATTAATATTATAAATAGTAAATTAAAATTCTACATTAATATTATTCCATATTTATTTACCATTTTTTAATATATTTCTTCATTAAATTTAATGAAAAATTCAAAAAAGTACTACAAACTTCACATTTCAATACATTAACTAACAAGTTAATAAATTTACTTAGTAGATGAATAAATAAATAGTAAATAGATTTTATGGACCAAATAATTTCATACCATTAAATAAAGTCTTAACTTTCCATTCATTTAAGAAAATAACCTTAATAAAACTTCAACTATTAAAAATAAATGTCCACTTTCAAATTTACCTATAATTATAATCAACACTATGTTGAATAAAAGGTGCTACATAGTAGCTAGTCCCTACCTCTTAGTTTATATATAGTTAAATTAAACTAAAAATATTGATTCAAGATAGTGTTAAGGTTTAGAATCCACTCAGTTTAGATTTCAGTGATTGGTACCATGAAATCTAATTGATTTTTAAAATATATATTATATTTTATATAACTTATTATATTGTTTTGCAAAATTAAATAATTACAAGAATATTGCAATTAAAAAAAACATTTTTAAAATCAAATGAGAGTTTTTTTGAAATATATAAAATTATTAATTAATTATAATGAAATATTACATATTAGGAAAACAAATAGAAAACTATTTTATAAATAAAGAATTTTCATGAATATGTTATTATTATGGATAAAAATTTTGAATTATTTATTCATCTTTGTGCAATGAATCACTATTCATTTGAAATCCTGAGGTTGTGTGAATTTAATGAATCACTATTCATTTGAAATCCTCAAGTTATGTGAATTTGATGTTTAATTATAGATTTCGTATTTTAATAAATAAAAAATATTAATTACAATTTGATGAATTTTGGAAAATTCATATGTGAAATGTTCTGAAGCCAAAAGAATAGGAATTTGGGTATGTTTTAATTTTAAATATTGTTATAAATTTTAATTAATAAAAAGAAATGGTATTTATTAATTAAGATATTGATCAATATTTTTTAAATAAAATATTTTAAAATAATTATTTAATTGTGAAAAGATCAAAAGTAAAGTTAAAAAAAATCAAAATGATGTTAAAGAGAATATAAATTATAATATTAATGTATATAATTTTAATAGTTGTTTTTGATAATATCAAAAATAAAAGAGTGGAACCCTTTTAGGTAACATTTGTTTGTTTTTGGAGTACACCCCATCCAAATTTGTTTCCAATGAGTAAATGCACGTATATATCAATTGTTATGTTAAGGGCACGACTTTCTAACTCTACATATGTTGTTTATGTGGGTGGGAAACATGAATAGTGACATGTCGAACATTAAAACAATAAATGAAATATTATAAAATGTGTTTCTTCATCCACACGAATCATGAGAACAACTTGTAAATAGATAATCAGATTAACAAGGAAACTATAGATATAAACATGCATGGATGGCTCCTAACTATGACATCGAAATACTATCATAAAAATAGATCGTATTGGAAGGGATGTCACCTACCCAACCTTCTTATAGCAAAATTTGTGGTATTTGAGATATAAATATAATTCGTCGGATCCATCATTCATCTACTCAACACACTGTTAGATCATATCAATCTTCGCTTTT